>CALNHX010008210.1:0-63543 GCA_940337035.1 Agriotes lineatus
CGCAAATGTATGCAAAACAATGCATATAAGCTTATTATCTTCCAGTATATACATAATCGTACTTTACGTGAATAACTTATTATAGCCTGCTTTACACGAAACTTTTCTATTTTGCATGGGTGGCTTAATATACGTGACTATTATGTGTATAAGCCATTCTCATTTATTTTGGATATGATCTATTTATAAGATAGGTGTTTCATTTTTTAAAATTATTAATTCTTTGTCATATACTGATTTAGTGGTGTCAAATGCAAGACATTTGTGAAAGTCACATTAATTAGATGAAGCTTTGTTTCCTTATAATTTTCAACATTATGCTTTGTGTTACGTTTTAATGACAACATAAGCTTTATTAAAAAGATGGCCTTACACAGAGGCAGACCCAGTTTACATACGTAAAACATTCAGATTTACATGGCCAGGTTCCATCGAAAATAATCGTCAATAGCTTATATTTTTTACACTTCTTATTGGAAAAACAAAATTGATACCGGTTTTATGTCCAGTGATACACATTGATCTAACGTTTCCAAACAATCTCTACAGCATTGTTATTCCCCAACAGTACTCCCATCTTATGAGGGAATTGAGAGTCTTCGATGTGCAGCAATTCCAGCTTAGAAACTTTATGAGACTGCAGCTTCGAAATAGAGAATATTAAAAGTCCGGATGCGTTATTGCTGCTGCTTCATCGTGACGTTTGTTATTTTAGTGTGCTGCTAGCTATCTAGTTCATCTAGCTGTTGGCCACTGAAACAACTCATAATAAATATAATACGCCATGCTCATAGCAGCAGTAACAGACTTGACCTTTTATAATATTTTATTGTTATACGCAATTTCTTTTATGAAGTCCCCGGCGCAGCAGTTTTATTTTTATACCCACCCATCAAATCAACGGCGGAAGCAAACCTTGACTTCAGAAACAACTTGAAATCGGCTGAGCAGAAATTTAATTAGAAAAATTGAGCAACCCAAGTATCAATATATGTAGAACAAGCAAATGGAGGTACGAGTACGAGTATATAGTATAGTAGCTATAATTTTCAGCAATGTATTTAACAGAACTAAAAAAAATAATAAATTTCACAGCAGAAGTAAAAAATATACATGTAGGTTTTTACATTTGAAAACACCTACTAATTTTGAAAATGTCAAATCAGTTGTTCTCTGAATGATGTCATTTTTGACAGTGGTTTATTATGAGATGTTTTATAGCACTTTTTTCACCGTTTTGGGTGTTTATCACACGACTTTTCGGGAGTTTTTGATCTATTCCCATCCTCAAGTGAATGAACTCCTGATTAGTCTTCGTACACTCAAGTACACTCGTGCCTACCTCCGGATTTGAACCCGGGACCACTGATCGCTGTGATTACGAGTCTGTCACTCTTACCACTAGGTAACCGCGCTGATGGAGCTCTACCTAAACCAATCTAATCCAAAAATATTCTCTTTAATATGTACCTGTTTTTAGTTTTAAGGGGAATCAAAATTTCATATCATTAGCTAAGATGTAGAGTTTACTGTTGAAATACAGGTATTTAATGCTGCCGTAACCCGTTAAAGAAAAATTTTATAAATTTACATTGGCTAATTAAAGATACTGAAAATTACCTTCCTGGCGGAATTCAATGGTATAAAGCGCACTCATATCACGTTCCTGTTAGAAATATGTTATTAATGAAGCAACAAATTTGCACGACTTCCCAAATGCGTATTTGGAATCTCTCAAAAATAGCCACTTTTGATACCTAAATAATTTAAATCAATCTCTGAAAATGTCCAGCATTTACACTATATTCATTTTAAAGCTTCATTTGTTATATGTAATGACAGAGAAAAATTAAACGCATCGTAAATGTCTAATCTATATTTAAGTAATAAGCACTAATAAACACTAAATATTAAACATTTTCAATATTTTTATTATTATAAATAATTTTGTACTAATTACTATTGTTGTTTACTGCAGTTTGTTAGTTGAATGTTAAAAGATGCTGCCAACACTATTTTATGACTTTTGAAAGGTGGCTCAAATTTTCATGATTAACGAAAATAAAAATACGTTATACAACGAATAAAGCTAAACGGTACATTTTTGTATAATACACACAAGAAAGATTTAAATCTTTTAGCTAGTACGTAGTTCACTGCTTATTACTATAAATCAGCGTCAAAAACGATTTTCTTTTTTTTCAGTTATTTTAAGCTATACTTGTGTTTTAAACTTGTCCAGAAACAATTACTTCCATAACTGCAAAATTAACAAGTAATGATTATCAGCACAGTCACATTCATTTTCAGCAATAATGACTTTTATATACTTCTTATTGTACTTGTTACAGAATGGCGAATAATGCACTTTTACAACCTAATAAACGCTTTAGTTGTTATTTGCTGTAGTGATTAAGAGCTCATTGCCACAAACTTGTTCCTAAGAAGTGAATTGCAATCGATGATTCTAATTTGTGCTCGTGTTCTTGGAAGCATCAATTCCAGTTAAAATAAGTTAAGCAGTTGCGATAAGAAGTACTCTGGAAGCAATTTCTTAGAGAGATGCAATTCCTATAAGTTAGTAGAATTTAGTCTATTTTCAATAAATAAAAAAATGAGTTCCGATATAAAGAAAATATTACCTGTAAATTGTAATATTTCAATAGTGTAACGGTTTGCAATATTATTCTGGAGAAAATTAATTGTCAGGGTATCCACTCATAACTTCTGAACTGTTTTTAAGATTTAATATTTGATATGTGTTCTTCAAGATAAAAAAAGTGAACTAACGGAAAAAAATAGAAAGGGTTATCGAGCAAAGGAAACTGCTAAAGTGTTTAGCAGATGTTGGCTTGAATTTGTGGTAGTAACAAAGAAATTTGAAGAAGATAAAAACATAGTTTAATGAGTCACATCTTTAAAATGTTGGTACGAGTAAACTATAGATGTATCTACGAGAAATTATAGATGACAGATCAGAAATGGAATTCGGTACGAGAAACTGTTTAGTTCATAAGTGTATTGAAGTATTGGTATGCTTTGTAGATTACGAGAAAGTATCGAAATATGAAGATGAAAAGCTACTAGGTACTCTACAATTGTTAGGTATCAACGCCCAAATATGCGAATCATTGCAAATTGATACTGGAAATAATAAGCGACAATAAGAATAGAAAACTAAACGTTACAAGAAATTTATATTAGGAAGGGAGTTCGTCAAGAGTGGGTACTGTGACCGTAACCTTCAAAATATATTCGAAAAAACTTCAGAGAAGCTTAAGAAAAAACAGAAGAAATCATTAATAGCAGAAACATTAATACGGTGCTAATAGCAGGCAGTGCAGAAAGGCTACCCGGAATAATTGATCGAGTAATGAATACCAACACAAGATATAATATGAAGCTCAATATATCTAAATAGCAAAACATTTTTAAAGCCTCAGAAACATCTTGTGCCACTTGAAATTAAATCTAAAACCCAGAATACGGTTTCTTATATGCTACGTCTTTGTTACGGTACACAACGGTGATCCAGCAACGAGCGTTGTGAGGCCAATGATACAAATATTCTCGGATTGGCTCGCAACTAACTCAGCGTTCGGATGGGGTTCGTTATATCTCGATAGTTTGACTAGCCGGTTTAAACACATCTATATTACCTTTACTTTTTGTGCGCAACTGCAGAAGATACAACGAGATATCCAGATCCTGCAACATCTGAGTTTGCTGAAAATTTGCTCTTGTTAGAGGGTGGGGAATACGTACGTGGATTATTTCGCATACCCTTGTGTAAAAAAATTTCTCGCCGGCAGATTTCTTCACTAAGATTACAGTGTTGATAGTAAGCTGTCTAAAGAGCATTCTTTTCTTTAAGTAAAGCACTCAAATTGAATTTAGCTTTATTCAAACTTCCATTAATCAAACTCAACGTGTAAAAACCTATTTACTTCATATAGAGAAAAAAAAAGATATGGTAGATTGAATGTCAAATAAAGTCAATGCAAGCATATGACAATTTTCTGAACGCTAATGGTTATCACCCGTTTTTCATCTCAAACACATCTATAAATATTAGCAAAAGCATACATAAACAAGCATTATATCGGGGACCCTGTAAAACACCACAACAAAATTCGGGTTTAACACTTAACTCAGACTGTACACAATTCCCCGAGTTTCGCCATACACGATAGATAAAGAATTACATATAGATGTACGTGCAAATTTAATCAAGAAATAATCTAACATTTCCCAACACGCGCTAAGACAGTAAAATGTCTTTAGCTCGAAACTTGACTTAAATGTCTCCAAATGACCTGACGTACAGGTTGACACAATAAAACCGAGAACAGACAATAAACACAACGTGACATGCCTCTAATACTCCTTAGATGATGGAGACAGAAAAAACTGCCTGCACGTCGCGATATCGAGTGTTGAATTCCTGACGGAACCGTCTAAAGAATGTGCTTTCATCTGAAACGTGATGTCACGTTGTCAAAACTGAAGGCACCAGCAACTGTGTAATCTGTAACCTCTGCGGATTTTTTGTTTCAAGGATTGGATCCTCCCACAGGTTAACTACGAGCTTTCACGAGTTCTGATCTGATTCTACGCGGATGGGCTTCGATGAGAACCGCTCTATATCTTAGTGGATAAGAAAAACAAGTCTGCATTGCGCGTCCTTTAGGTTACATTTGACAGATCAAGAGTGCAATCAGTTTATTCGGCCAGTACGCCGTCACTAAATCACCGATACACTCAAAAACGGTAAATCCACCGGATTAAAACGATTTTCGCCGAGGTACGCGGTTCAACATGCTTTGTCACGCCGAGGTACTGGCATAAAATGGAACTGTGAAAGTTCGATAAAACCTTAATTATGTATTTTGGTTGACTGCAGCACGGGGAATTTATAATTTTGCTGGTATGGACCTTCAAACATCGCACGAAGAATTTGTAAGGACAAAATTATGCAAATATGTCACCGACTAAAGCTTTGGTTTATTTCAAGAACAGTCCAATCCGATTCACAGATGAAACTTAATAAATGGCAGAGCGATAAAGGAAATGATAACTTCTTGAGAAACCCGAATTGCGGAAAATGGAGCCACTGAACGGAATTTTTCTTCCACGAGATAGTTCAAATCACACATCTGCTTTCTTCAGTAGCTGAGCACAAACCTTCTTTATTGGGAACTACATGATGCAAAAAGCTGCCATATTTTCGGAAAGAAAACGCAGTATTTACATCAAATGTGTTAGCAAAAATTTTAAAATGGTCACCGTAGCGACACCTAACGGGAGCATTTTGAACGAATAAAAAGGATACTGTAACGGGTGATACGTTAGAGAAATTTTTAATACAACTTTTAAAAGCTTTCAAAGGTGGCACCAACCGCTTCAAATGCAAATTTTAAAAGGTTTCTAACATCTTCTTCGTCTTTTGTATGAGGTAGAAACGTGCACGGTAATAAATGACTCAAACAAGCGCTTGAGCTCCATTTAACTATGATGCTATAGACAGATAGTTAGGATATCCTGGCTTTATCATACAACGAATAACAACTTTCTAGAACGGATGAGAAATAACGAAGAAATAGCAAAAACAGTGAAAGCAAAAAATGGTGCTAAAAATTCGACCATAAAAATTATAAACGAAAAGGAACATCCATTACAGCTTATTCTACAAACATAAATTAGAGGAAATACGAAGATGTGGAAGAAACAGAATATGACAATAAAAGACCATAGGCACTGGTTCGGTTTATTTATAGCGGCAACATGCAAAGTGAGAAGGGCCACTGCGGCACGACAAGAAAAGGCAGTAGAAGGTTTCCTTTTAAAATTTTTTGTTTCTAGTAAAGTGATCAACCTCAGGTTTAACACCCTTGAAAACAGTGCTGAGAGTCGCTACCCTACTGAAATATTACATTATACGGGGTGTTACAAAAGTAACGCCCGTCCATTTGGACCTATATATTCAGAAAGGTAAAATAAACCGATAACAAAGAGTGACAAAATTTCATATTGTCCTTCCTTATAGAGTTATTGACCAACAAAGTATTAAAAATGTATGTTTTACAAAAAACAGTACTATGAATTTTTAAATGACACCTTATTAGATGACATTCCTATTATTAATAGACAGCGTTGTTGGTATCATCATGATGGTGTTCCAACAGATTATGGTCTACAAGTCAGGAATTGGTTAAATACAAACTTCCCTGGACGATGGATTGGAAGAGGTGGACCAATAACTTGGCCACCCAGATCACGCGACCTTAATCCGCTAGGTTTCTGTTTCTGGGGATATCTCAAAGAAAAAGTTTATCTACAACCAGTTATTGAACAGGCAGATGTGATTGACCGTATTCGTGCAGTTGTAGCTTTAATAAACGACGAAATGTTAGAGAGAGTAATTGCTTCTCTGTTAAACCGCGCTAGAAAATGCATTAAAGTGGAAGGTGGCTTATTTGAACAACTAATGTAACATTTAATGTATTTATTATCTATAAACTTTATTTTGTAAAAATACATTTTTAATACGTTGTTGGTCAATAATTCTGTAAGGAAGGACAATCTGAAGTTTTTTCACTCTTTATTATCGGTTTATTTTATCTTCCTGAATATATCCTCAAGTGGACGGGCGTTACTTTTGTAACACCCTGTATTATTAAACTATATATTTAAAATTTCGTTTTTGTATTGCATATAGTCGCTTTGTTGTATGTAATAAATGATTAATTTTTGAACGATTTTAAGGGTATTTGTCTAACAAAGCGGAGGCTTTTTACTTACTTTAGGGACTACAATTAATTGAATTCTGAAAATGCATCCATTTACATTGTAATCCTGAAATAACTTTAACATTAGATGATTAGATTTTGGATATGTCGATTTACTATTTCTGTTCGACTAACATGCAATTTATTTCTATTTGTAAAGAAGATTCATGAACTTCTCTATGTTAGACACTGTATATTATATGCAAATCAGATAAAATTACGTATAATACAATATTACAATAAACTTTATCTAAAAGTTACCATCTTGTTGCACTTAATGTATTTTAATTAATTGGTAAAATATCGTTCGGTTAAAATAAATAGTACTTCTTTGCATACTGTTTTGCACTATCACAATCTTCTTCCGAATGTTGAGTCAATTTATATCCAACATCAATTATAGTGAGAAAACGGATTTAATTTGCATTTTCTTATACTCTTCAAAGGATTTTTTTATTATTATTTGACAGTTACTGCACAATTAGAATTTCAAAAATCCATCAGATTCATCAGATGCATTTATCATATCTTAATAGTTCCATTTAAAAAATCAAGACGTTACAGTTTCGAATTCAATCACCAGCATTCATTTCACTATTAAAGACGTGAACAGGTTTTTGTTTCAGTTGAGTTTAATGGAGCGTTCACATTTTATAGCACCACCCGGCACCTGCTTGATGTTCGAAATAATATTGAACTTGTATTCTGAATAGGCCCTCTCTAAAATGTAAGTAACTGCGAATGTTAGTATTTCAATTCAGCGCGAGGTTCAGTGAAAAAGGCAAGGAAATTTGCTTCCTGTCGCTACTTTTTAAGAAGTGCTAACAACAGATCCAGCATAGATATTGGCTGATTTCGGCAGTTTGATGTTCTTTGCGGGGAGTGGCTGACTGAAGTAACTTTTGGAAAAATACTAGGCCTTTTCACGTGACTACACTTCTCTTTCACATTCGAACGGAATAGAAGTCAATTATCAGTTATAAACTTCAAACAAAACTACTTAGATAATCTTCTTTATATTAACAGCTTTAAGTTATCAATTTGTCTTCTTCCGGTATATGCTGATGCAGTATTCTTTTCTTTACAAAATAAATATTTACACATTAGCTCTAAAATAATTAAACAATTTAACATTCAAGGTTTAATATTGAAATCTCAATGCTTATGCTGAGTAGTGCAAGAAACTACGTGGTAATATACTAGTTTACCGACACCACTCGCATATAAAGTATACAGATGAAAATTACATTTAAATTATAATAGCAAAGTTAACCGAATTTCTAAACAGTTTAAAGAGCAATAGCGTGTTGAGGGCTACCACAAAAGCTTTCGAAACTTTACTCGGCACCACAGAGAATAAAATTTCTGCTTAAGAGGTATCCTTTAGACAATTGAACCAAATTAATGTTGCATTTTGCAGATAATAAATACATACCCAATCGTATTAGGTATTATATTTTAGTAGCTAAAGTTGCAAAATTCAACGAACAAATATAGTTTGCTATTTCTCAGAACAAAGACTATATTTATCTTATATTCTAATTTCAGATTGTCATCAATCGGGAGCAATACCTGAAGTCAAAACAAACTGATTTAAACTATCTTACGTATGTCCATGTCTAAAAGCTATTCGGTTCAACATTATCGAGCTTTACAATTCTTGAAAAAAAGTATTTTATTAACACTGCGAGAATTCTTCGAACGGTGTGTTAGTTGATACATAAGCATAACTTATTATAGTAAAGATTAACATGTTAGCTTCATTTGAACTGTTATCGCTGTCATGCTAGCTTTATATTTTCAATTCTTCATAAAAAAAATCTTAACAAAACTTAAATACAAATATTAACTACCTCCGTTTTATTTCTCTTGTTCGATTTATTTGCTTTCAACGGTTTCAGCATAAATAATTAAATCTCGAGAATTGACCAAAGTTAGGCCTGGTTGACCCTTGGACCTGAGAACTCTGACACAACGCTTGCTACCACCAGCCAGACGATATTACTACTAGTATCTCTACCATCAATAGACCTTGCACAACTCCAGTTTTCATATCCGATAAGCTCAGCGATGAAATTAAATTTGTACCCCCAGATACCTTCCTCCCTGGAATACTTGGGTAGATACGGACTATGGGGTATCATCTGTGAAAATGATCAAAATCTTTTGTGCAATTTTTTAGAAAAAATCTTTGTCCATTTTTCGACGTTTTTGGAGTATTTTGGCCACCCTAGTGTAACCAAAGTATGGTAACATCGTTGCAAAGCTGCATAGAACACCTCCGTAAAATTTTCTGAAAATTTGTCTCTATCAAATTCACCCCACCCCCCCCTTCCACCGATATCCCCTTCCTATAAATTTTTGGGTATATATCTAGTTACTATGGATGGGGCATCATTTATGAGTAACAGGGAAATGTAGTCTGTGAAGTTGATTAAAAACTTTAATCATTTCTGAGGAGAAACATTGTCGGTTTTCGACATTTTTGTGGTATTTGGGCTTCCTCACACCGAACGATGCATTACAGCGTAATAAAATATTGATACCATCAATCTAAAGCTTCATGAAGCATCTCTGTGTATTTTCATACCAATTCTTCTGTATTAAATCTGCTGCCTCTCCCTCCCAAGTATCTTCCTTCCTAGAATTTTTGTATAGAGACCGACTATGGAGTATCACTTATGAAGCAGAAGGTAATGTCGTCTGTAAAAATTACAAAAATCGTTAAGAGCAATTTAAAAAAAAATCTTTTTTCGTTTTCGTTTTTTCGAATTTTAGTTGAGTCTTCCTGACTTCTCTTACATCGAACCGTCCATCACAGTGAAACCAAAGTTTGGTACCATGGTTCTAAAGCTTCATAAAACACCATAAATGGTAATAGAGTTTAAAGGAATTGTGTACTCCTCCCTCCAGATATCTCCCTCTCTAACATTTTTGGCTAGATAATGACTACAGGGTATTACCTATGAGATATTTGACATTTTTTTTATATTTAAGCCTGCTAACAACCAACGCTGCAAGGTAATGAAACCAAAGTGTGTTGCCATCGTTCCAAAGCTTTACAGAATATCTATGCAGATTTTTAAAGAAATCCATCTGTAACTTTCACCGCTATGCGTTGAGCATACGTTCATAAGTACATACCCGAAAATGAATTTTCGCCCAGTCGTTTCGAAAGCTCTCACTTTGCTCGGTCAGTTATTATTTTCATATTGCTCCTGTACATTGTAAACTAACCTATTTCTATACAAGCATTTTAATTAAATGATCATGCCATTCTGCTGATTGTATTCACGCCAGCGGATTTACAGTTTCTCTAGTTTTTAAGCAATCAGAAACAATTATTGCACATGGAGGTGAAGCTCTATGGTACACCAAGTTTTATAATGTAGTGCAGTAATTTTTGAGAATTTGTAAAACCACTACGGATGTTACGTAGCTGCAAAATGGAAAAAATTGTTATCGCGTAGAATCAAAAATGATCATATATGCTATATCGCCCTTTGTACATTATTATAATAAATTGTACTCGATATACTCAATGTTTGCCAAAAGCCATATACTATAGCAAGTTAACCCTAGCGGACGTAAATATATTTTTAAATACAAATCTTAATAATATATATTTTTTGTCTATATTTATATTTTTTTAGGTTCAGATAGGCTATATCTGCTGCAATCTAATTATACTATATTATCAGTAGTAATTAATAATTTTATTTTTACTCTAAAAATTGTTTATACATATATTGAGTTTCTTGAGTAGGTCAATAAATGAAACAAATGATGCTGAATCGAAGTCCAGCGTTGCAGCTGGCGATACGGGTACCTACAGAAAATAATATTAAAACATGGACTACGAGAAAAAATGCAACAGTTCAAGACCAGTTACAAAATATTCCGTTGGCATCTCATATGGCAGCAATCGGATACGAAATCTCAAAATGGTAGGACCAATTTCATTTACGGCAAAACTGCGTAAATAATATTTTCGAACTGACGTTATAAACAGATAACTTTTTGGAAATAATTTTAGATGGCCTTGAACTACATTCTTTAGCAACGAACAATAACGCGGCTGTTATGCTAAGTATTTTCCTTTATCATAATATCATAGATCATACTAACAAACAAGCCACGACCAACTTAGAAGTTCGCTGTATCTATTACATAAAATCTGAACTGGCTCACTTAGAGATAATCAGAAAATCTCAATAAAGGCAAAAGCTCAAAAGCTGAAAACTTACAGGTCTAAATCATATACTACCCGCTAAGACGGTGTTCTCAAAATTCCAACCTCAAAGGAGTATAAAAGGGGGTAAAAATGGATCTTATTGACCATGTCTTGATCCGCTTGATGGGCAACCTAGAAAATTTATATTTATATATATGACTTAACAGTTCCTTTTACAAATCGGGTCAAACAATTTTCAAGGTTTTTTGAAATGCAGCCCCCAAACAATTTTAACTGGGAAGATTTGTTTTTCTAATGATCGCCATATCGTGGTAATTACTGCATGTAGTACGTTAAAACTCCGCATACCAAATCCCTTACAAATTAGATCACCCAGTTTCAGGAAATTTCGGAATTCACCCTCACAAATGTTAATTGGGATACCTAGAAATGTTTTTACAATGATCATCATAACCTGGTAACTACTGCGGGTAGGAAGTTGATATTCTGCATATTAGTTTCTTTTACAGTCAAACTTCTTTTAGTGTCTCTTAAAACTGTCACCCTAAAGGTGTTAAATGACAACGATGTGTTTTTCTATTTTATTCCCTTTGGTGTCAATTTGCATGACAATAACCTTAGTCATACGCTTACTTCGTAAGGTACCAACTTTTCTGTTTCTTGGCGGTTATTGTGATTTGTCTAATGCTTACTCTTACGATTTACACTACTTAATTTGTTTTTAGCTCTCTTAGATATCATAGACGGTTGATATCGAATTGCAATTCTTTGGACTTTGAACTTAAATATTATACGGCTAGATTTTTCACGATATTTTCAAACTTTGGCTATTTCTGTGGCAAAAAGGCATAAGGGCATAAGTCGACTTAACTCATTTTTGATTTTATTGATGCCCCGTGTTCAGAGCAATATCGGGCATCTAAATACAAGATGATATAAGTCTACATACCATAACCGCATTGTTACAGCATGTTCTCTAAATGAGATATGTAGACTTATTCCCTGAAAATTCATTAAAAATTAATAAAAAACAAACTTAGTCAATGGCAAATAGATAGATATGTACTAATACCCCGAGTCAAAGATTTTCGTAAAGTTATCTGCAACGCCAGAACAGCATATGTTAACTTATACCCTTTTGTCATTTCATAACTTTCCGTTTTTGATGGAAACAAATAACTTATGTGCACTTATACTATGAGTGCATTTCCATGCAGGTGCAATAACGTGTTTTAGCGGTCCAGTTTTGCAGTGTTCTTATTAGTTATTATAGTGTATAGTGCCAAAATGGACACACGCTCTCGTGCGTACAAAGTTTTGCAGAAGTGCTGTAACAAGTACTTAACCGGTAAATTTACACAGAACCTCACATTATTCGAACTCGAAACCACATATTCTTGTTTAGTTTATGTCTACATATGCTGTTTTGTCAGTAATTAAGAAATAAAAAAATACATATTCCGGCAAATTGCAAAAAATTATATATCAACTTATACTCTTTTGCTATTTCATAAAATGAATAAAAGGAAATGCGACAAGGTATAAGTTCCGTATTTATTTATTTTCCATTAGAAATAGTTTTAGAATCATTAGTTGTAGTCAAGAAATCTGATCCTTTTGAATACCAGCGAAAAGAATTAAATGTTGTTCGCAAATCTCCAGCAAAATAGTTTTTTGATGTTCCTGTAAAATGATCATTTTTGACTTATACCTTTTTGCCTTTTGACCACAGATTTATTTTCCGACGTTGACCTGACATGATGGAGAAAGTGGTAAATATCACCTAGAAGAGTAAAATTGATAGGATTGTGTTTTTATTGAATGAGGCAAAGCACTTTTCCACCTTCGGAGTTTCTTTGGATCAGTAAAAACAGGATCATCAAAGAGGAGAATAATTAATCAAAGTTTTCCAAAATTATGAAAGACAAAGGAGACACAAGCAAACACTTCGGTATAAGCTTTTTGTAAGGCTAGAAAGAGAAGCGCATCAGTTCACGTTTGCGAGTTGATATAACCAACTCAATCACGCTAGCTCCATTTCACTGAGGTAGACATAGAATGGTTTTCTATTATTCTTTGCATATTGTCTTGATATTTTGGTTTTTGGAAATGTTGGCTTTATTAATTTGTATTTCGATTCTTTGCTAACTCACTTAGATACAGATTGGATTGATCACTACTTTTTGGATTTGTGATTCGGACTGTTGACGATATATTAACTTTTAACATTTTGTCATCTCAGTCCTTTATTGCTTTCCCTCTCTCTCTTTCTCAATTTTTCTCTTTTTTTCAATATGAGTTTTCTCCCACAATTTCAGCAGCTATAAAAAAAACGTTTCAGCAGGAGAACAAGATTTACTGCTACTAAGAAAAGCCAAGTGAAGAAATTTGTCCAAAGGAACCCTAGCTGAAAGGAACAGGCGAATTCTGAACACAAGAGGCACCCAAAGTCTGAATCACTAGAAGGGGTCTACAAACTTTGATCATTTTGCTATACTATCAATCTGATTTTCACTCTATGAATACTCAAGCTCCCTATTGCGATTTGCTAGACTGGCATCTTACTACGCACGGCAATAAGTCAGTAGACATTTTCAGGGCTACGAAAGCTGTTTAAAGCTCGGGTACTTTACTAGCAGATTATAATAGAATATTTAGGATATAAAGCAAGGAAATCCGTGAAAGCAGTTTATTTCGAAAAATCTAATGCCACGGTCTACAACAGCAAGACCCACAAATGCAAATCTGCAACAGCCAACTAGCATACTCTTTCTAGGATTGTGAATTTTAAAAAAACTACATACGGCGTAACAACAACACATCAAAAAGCAATATTCTATATATCAGCAAAAAAAGCGAAATGCCGAATATAAAGAACTTTTGTAGTAAAGCTGAACTCGGTGGCTCAGTGCTTTAAGCATTTTGACTACTGATGCAAGGGTCGTGAGCTCGATTTTCGGTCCCGGTGAGTTTTTACTTCGATCGTCTAAAAGATGATGCAAGTATTGTAATAGAAAATAAATGACCTGCCAAGATTTCTTTAGATCTTCACGTTTCAGGGCCCCTTGATATGTATATTTTTGCCCTAGCTCAGCTATTAGTTAAATAAAAGTGTTACTTTGCACGTAGCTCAGGTGTATGCACTTAGCAAAAATAGACATATTTTGGACCCCTTAAATACAGGGATAACACATTAAAAATATTCTTGTTTCCTTTGATATTATCAAATTTTTAGCTTCAAAACTTTTAATTATGAGGGATGTTTCGCGTCAAGTCTTCATAGATTTTTAAACAAATAAAATGAACTAATTCAAAGACTTGCAGTATGCCTTCTTTCGGAAGATATGTAAAACCGTGAGTACTATAATCACGTCGGGGTCACCGCTATGTAACATATGAACCCTTTGGTGGTTACTCCTTACATAAATATGCTTAATTATACAGGCCAAGAAAACACGTATTGCTTCAAGAACCAATACATTTAACTGTTTATCAATTTGTTTTGATCGTCACCTTAAGAACATGAACAAGGTGACTGGATCGCTACAGTACCATGTTTACTGTGTAGAAGGTCTCTTGCTACGATTGGAGCTTTTTAGTCTCGGCAAAATTCTAGTGTTACTTTGACCATTTGATCAAAGCAGTCGGTGTCTAATATACCTGATACTTCGCATGCCTAGACTTTGCCTTTTAATACTGTTCACATAATACATATACTCACGTAGAACCAACCAAAGGCCGATTGCATCCATAACGACAGGCCTCTGTTCGATTAGTCATTTTTGATAAGTTGTAGTAATTAAAAATTCGTTGTCTGTGTGACGTCTTCTAGTAGTAGTAGCTACAGAAAAATATTGCATAAAAGTTTGGTTTGTGCAAGATTTATACTTAGTAGTTAATACGTAAATATGTATTACACTTTGGCGCTTAACTGACAATTTAGCCTTGTCAAAATGGTACATAAATGCATTGTTCGTGGCAATAAGAATGGACCTGCTCAAAAGTATCTTGTAACCTTTAAATTTACAAAATACAATCTGATGGTTTGTAAAGGCTTTTATGATTATGACTTGCCATTCTATGAAGATTTTTAAATCTCTATTCTAGAAACATGTTCGTAGTTATACAATATTTCATTCACTATTCACATTTGGGCACCAAATTAACTGTGCTCTACTCAGAACCATACCTAAGAGATAGAGTAAGAAGGTTAACACCTCAGCATGACACACACTTCACACAATGGTTGCACAAAAGGTGCGCTCCAACTCTGTATCCCGAATCCGAGGCAAGTTGAGCATTGTACCACCAGACACAAGCGCATAAAGCACCAGCCTCTACACCGCAAGGTAAAATGAGGTTATCGATAATACTTGGTTATACGACCAAACCAGCAATATCTTCTGTTCTGAATATTGTAACGCCACTTTACCTACCATGGTGACAATCCAACAACTGAAAGCAGATAGTAAAGTTATTCAACCTATTTTAATGAAAACTTCCATTCTCTCGTGTTCTGAAGATGCTGATTGTAATGAAATTATACAAGCAACCGCTAAACCACTTCTCAGAAATATATACATTGAAAAAGCATGGTGTTTCCTAAGTCGGTCATGTGGCTAGTAGAGGTATATCATAAATAAAAAAGACGTCAAAAACTTCTTTAAGATTATGCTGACATTTTCTAACATTATTTCAGTCTTGATGATAACATAAGAATTCTTGAGTTTATTTAGATTATACTCAGTATGATACCCCACAACTGGTGGTTAGTACTTGACCGTTCTTGGCGTTACCTTTACCTTTATAATACAATGATAAGCCTTTGCCACACGAAGAATCCGATTGGCCAAGCGTTGAAGGCGTCTGATCAGCAATAGGATTCCCTTGGTAGCGCAGGTTCGGATTCAATCAACTACGTTTTTTTAATTGCAAATGTATGTAGTTCGTATTACTAAGTGTTTCCTATTACTGCTTCACTGTTAGTCAAGACATTCTTGCTTATGTTTTACATGATTTTGAACACTCTCCACCAGTTATTAGACCCAGCAGAAGTGGTTTTTAAAGACGTTAAACATATTTTCCTCTGTAACTTCTTTATTTGCAATTAATTTAAGAATTTACTACTATTTCGGCAACTGTATTATTTGGTATAATAATGCAGTCGCGATAAGCAGGAGCCTTTATGGAATAAGCTAAATGAGCATATTTTTCTTCGTAGTCCTGCTTCGAAATTTTAAGGAATTAAAGTGTTTACGTCAAGTGATCTATTCAAGAAAGCGTTTAGGTCAGCTATAACGCTACGTTTTTTGCTTTGAAATTAAAAGAACAAGTACCGGTAACAATATTTATAAAATTTAGTAGTAATCTGGGTAAAGTAATAAGATCAATAGTAAACGTAAATACTACTTCGTTGTAGGGCTGTGCTAAAGGACAAAAGGCTGGTACTTAAAAGTAGTAAATAAGAATTTAGAAATTGTTGATACATACTCCGGAAAGTGATAGTAAACTTTAGCGAACTTTGTAGTATTAAAGAAGTTCCATATTCAGATATACAGTGGTTATGTTATTACAACGATAACACTCTCTATACTAGCTGCTACTTTGCGTTATAAATCTTAACTGATATTATCATAATGACGAAATAAAATATTTGGTTTTAAAAAGCAGCGGACAACTCAGAAAGCAAACCTGAAGAAAATCCACGTCTCTCAAGTGGTGCATTTAATGTTAGTAGTAATTGCTATTTCCTGACCCTTTTCTCTTACTGTAAAGTTTCAATCTAAATTCCTATGTTTTTAATTACTGGTAAAAAACAAAGGAATGGATATTTAAGTTAATTCACCTTGAGGGACTGACTCCCATTACAGTATTTCTTATTTTGCTTGTTGACATAAAGTAAATTGCTGGTCTCAAAACAGAACACTTAGAAAATGATTTTAAGGAAAGGTTTTTAACACTATCCATCAGCCCACGCGCATAGTTCTTTGAAAGCTGGATCTGAAGTTCCCCAACTACTAAGCATTAAGACTTCTAAGAATAACCCTAGAAGGTTAACATACAGCGAATCCCCTGTATGAGATACATGGGTGGTTCTTCTGAGGAGCATCGCACTAACAAAGATTAAATATAAATGATGCAATGCTTTCTTTTAATTGAATAGGTAATATCTGTTTATTACCACGTCCTTTGTTCCATTTTTCCATACACTGTTCCCTTTCGTTTCTTAAATTGTACAATTGTGTTTTTATGAATGATTTTAACTTTCAACATTTTACAATTTGAAAACTACAGAGACGTTGATAAAGACTGAAGATCACGTGAGCAAGTAATATAGGCAACCCATTTCACACTGTGGGGAACAATGATCAAATACACAAATTTGACAGTAGCAGTAGCGTGTCACATATTTAAGGATTAACGTATTGTGGGAAGTTACGTACTCAAAAGCAATTAAGATGTAAGTAACTTAGCTCTGAATAGAACTGTTATCCATGCAAAGTAAATAGTACACCACGAACTTCAATGCTCAAATATATCGAATCGATGGGTACATACAACATTAACCATTAAATTAACTAATCCCCAAACCACTGGTCACGTCTTCGATAATTTACTATTTCTCTGAAGATAGCTAGTTAATAACAATAAGACTTGGTAATTAAACATTGTACCACCCTTAAACGAAGGGGTTAACAAGGCGTCGGCTAGCTCTTTTAGCTCTTGGTAGAATATGGCGTGGTGTAAGGATCAGGCTAAGATATGCTTCGGGCTCTTACAATGGAATACCTTGTAAGCTTCGCTGCACACCTCAATGTAGCGAACAACAACAAATACAAACAGTAACAGTCGAAAAATATTTAGTACTAAAACAATTAAATCAAGGTTGGCGTTACCCAACCACAGGAATATTGAGATAAAACAAACCAAACAACATTTTAAAAACTCGCTAAGTATAGCTTAAATAGCAAATACAGGCTAACATCAGTGCAATCGCATGAATGATAATACAGTGAATTTATTATAACGCGCAATGTGGCATTCCCGTTTTCATAAGAACTTGATTGTTAGTATTGGTTTCTAAGAGTACGCCACGCCATGTGTAAATGCTTTCATTTTAAAATGCAATATATGAACCGTAATTTTATTGAAAAAGAAGCATCAGAAAGAACAAGAGGGCATTTAATAACCCACATACTTGCTGTAAATTGAAGTCTTTATACTATTTGATCAACAGCATTCCTTCCCCCGTACAATATATGATGTTTTTACATACTCAGTAACGTTCCCATATTGCATTTTAAAATAAACGCATTTACACATTTGCGCGTTATAATAAACTCCCTGTATAATGTACACTATTTCAGCAATTTTGAATTATTTACATGCCGCACTTAGTGGTAATAACAATTGAGCCAAAAAGGTTGATTAAAGTCGCTCAGTTTGATTTGCTAAAATCTTAGTAGCACTGATATAAGTTGCGGCATAATGCCTTTGACGATAAAAAAAATAGAGGCTGATAAGAGCATGGACTTACAGTTTAAATAAAGATGAATTCCAGCGATCGGCAGAGAAATACCCTTGCGTTGCATTCTTCTACGAAGACTCAAGGCTAACTTGACTGCATGATCCCAAGGTCAACGCTCGAAATAAACTAGCATCCAAAAGGAAGATTATTCCTGGCTACGTACAAGCGCAAATTCGGGAAGCTGGAAACGTTAGCTCCGGGATGCTGAATTTAAGCCTTTATGAAGTGAGCCATTACTAGCCTAAACTAAACGAATTTCAGCCTAAATATTTTAAAAATTAGAAAGTGACATAAACTCGCAAAAGCATTCTTGCCGAACGGTGTTCTCGGCCTAATGTGGAGAACGCCTTGCAGCGATTTTGATGAGGGGAAGCGCAGATAAATCCAGCCTAAATAACCAAAATGAATACGCAAAGAATAGAATTAGAGGAAAAGCTCTTACCAGCGCTGGAAGCACGTCCGCAAACAATGTTACAAGCGGCTTCGCTTGCTTGAAAAGCAAGAACGCTTAAAAAATCAAAACTAAACCAGATATTGCACTGTTTCCACAGCCAACGTGGATCGAAGTGCGACGACAAATTCAAACGCGAAAATGTGCAGGTGTTTTAACGTCTGACTGCGAGCGCCTGTCGCGATAAGTTTGAATAATTTGGCTACAAAATATAGCTATAAGGTGGTCCAAAAGTCGGCGTTAAATGCATCAACGCGCTTTGGAAACAAAGTTACAACATCCAGTAAGGAGATAAAATAGAAATACGTTAATCGAAAGGACATTAATAGGTTCTGCAAAAAATAAGAAAGCAACGACAGAAGATGTTTTATGTACGTATTATCTGTAATACCACTAATTTCTAAATAAATGTCAAGCAATAAAGTTGTCAACGAAACTGATACCATTTTAGCTGTGTAAGTAAACTACTCATAGATTAATGAGATAAAAAGCACTAAGGATATATGCAATTTTGAGCAACATGCAAAACTTAAGTGAACAGAGGATAGATGAAACGGATATTCTCGAAACTGAAAACAAAATCTCCGGAATCCTTGATTTTAATGGAAGGTGTCATGTATTTCAAATATTTGGTCAGCTGCTAGTTTCCCAGTACGCTTTAAGTGAAGTCAATATTAATAATTGAATATTCAATCAAATCTAATGTATTTAGGCTGTGTAGGTTCTCCAGCGTTATCCTAGTTTCAAATTAGTGTTTACCTCACCTTAGTTCCTTGACAGAAACAACTAAGGCTTGCATATGATTATTATTATCCGGCTGACTTTCTGTCATAGCACGTTCATTGCCTTGCTTTTTGCTCTTAGAGACGTTCCTTATGCAGTCAAAGGAGGCTTGGAAACTAGGAGTAAATTGAACCTGCACTGTAATAAAAGTTTTTAGATAAAATATTCAAAGTGTGCTTATAAATTTCAGGAAATTTTAAAATGAATCCACATATTACTTGCATTTAAATAAAAAAAATGTAGGTGCTTTCAGCTTAGCTCCTTTCTGAACCACAACGGAGAATAAATGCGTGCTCTTACTCTAATTCGAACTAAGACCACGAATGGCGGTCTGTTTATCTAAGTTTCGCATTAACTAAAGTGACTTCTCAAAATCTGGACAGCATTGGGGTATCTAATAAATCAAACCCAACCTCTTCGCCGACTACTTTAATCTTTCCTTGCTCAAAGTTTTCCTTATTTTCCGAAATACACAGATTGTTAGAGAAAACGAATAAAAGATGAGTGTCGGATATGCATATAAGGGAGTGATGGAGTGCTTTTAAACTATGAACGGTTCCTGAGTAGAGAATATTAAGAAATGCTGTTAGGGAAAAGGATTTTATGCAAATGATGTAATTTGAAAACGATTTTGTTATGTCGGATCTTCAAGGCTATCGCTACTTAATATATTCTTTTGTGGTAAATCACTGACTATAATTTAAGAACTTCAAAATCAGTTAATTAGGTACATTTATTATTTATATAGATTCCAAAATTATTTTCGTCTAGTATGGATATGGAATAGTTCCTAATTTGTGAATGCAACGATGTTTATATTTAAATATCAAACTTGACATTTGATTTTTAAGTGATTTATAGTTGCATTCATAAATTAGGAAGTATTACATAGCCATACTAAATGAAAATAATTTTTGATAATACTACATTTTGATAATGATTCTTCAGAGCTCAAGAATGCCTTTTTAAAAAACGAGTGATTTGCGAGAATAATTTGTTTGAAAATATTTAGTTGACGTGGGGTATTCGGAAGGAATATTACTCGACGTTCTATTTGCTTAAGAGACGTTTAAGTGTTACAAATTGGCGCTGAAATTTTGTAGCTGTGCAAACTGTTGCTGACATTAAACTTGCGTAAAATTAGTATTTGATTTCAATCATTATCTTCATGTAGATTAAGACAAATATTCTTACGCTATTGGTTGTTTGAATGTTACTACAGGGCTAAACGCTAATTATACGACACTAGCAATGTTTGCAACAAACAAGCAGCTGCTCCGCGTTGCAGCTCCGGTTATTACAGGAATATGGCGACGAGTACAGACACAAAATTCAATCAAGCCTGTAGCGATTTTTGCTCAGGCTTAGTGCATTCGAAAAGCTTACGAAAAAAGGCAACGTAATAGTATCCTAAGTGACATACCACCTTGAAAATCATTATATGCCAGCAAGTACCCGTTGACCTACATCACAATCAAGTACCCTGAAGGGGTTTCTTAATATCAGTTATAATCTAGCGAACAACATAATGCTCGAGTGGCTCAGACGAAAATGAAAGGTTCACTTTCCGCAACCATAACGCATTTTTTACCTCCACATGCAGGCGGCGTTTATTTCTAGGAAGCTTTTTCGCTTGACACCTGGAGGGAAATAAAGCGAACCCTCATTGGAGAAGATGTCTATATCGATTTTAGGGATACGAATTTCGTGAGTAGTCCATAATTCTGTTCATACAGAAAGGAGGCTGACGGTACACACGACGGCAACACAAGAACCCGTTATTTCAAAATACGTAAGGGAATTAAGCGTCAATCCGGCCTTAGCCGTAATCGAGATAACACTCGCAACAAGAGCAATACACATTTCATAGGGTGTGCAGCTATGCTTTTCTATACAACATTATTCGGCAGTGAACCCCCGTTGTTGTTGAGCGCCGACACTTTGAACACGAAAACAGAGCCAGCCAGCTTCAATGCCTCACCACAGAATGACGGAGAAACTACAACTCCGCCACAAGTGACGTTTAAAATTTAAAATATCTTAACAGTATGTAGGGCAATATTCAATATCATTAAGCAAGTTCGGTAGATTTAAATTTAGATTGACATACAAGATAATAACAAGACACTATTCATTAGCAACTAAATATCATTGGGTGCTAAGATTGTTATCCTACGGTGATGAAATGCAAAATTGTGCATATCATTGAAGCTTCGGGCTCGAAATTATTATACACTCGAAAATAGATCTCAGTTCGATTTTCTACCCTTGAGATAGAACTCCTGCACAACTTCTGCAAAATACTGTGCAGCGCATTTGGCGATACGACAGGGTTATTGTATCAAGATCGTTCTGGTCCGATTGCAATCTTCAATATTTAGTTTTTTTTTTTAGTTTGCATGTAAACCTTATCTGTCGTATCATGACCTCCTTGCATAAATATCAGTTCACTGATTTATGGCTACAATTAGTGAATTTGTAAAGATAAATCGAAAAGTTTCTAATTGTAATTGTGAAGTGGGATCAGGTTAAGGTGGGGTTTTACTCTTAATACTGAACCAAATTAAAACTACACTATATGAAAATAAGCAGTAAGATTCAAAGCAGTGCTCTACCGTATTTAAGATGTAATTTATAAATCATGGAATTCAGTAAAATAAAATAATAAATAGAATTTTTAAACGTGAAGATGCATTTAATCTATTTTTTATTATACCTGCATCAGAATCGCCATTTAAAGCACGCCTGAGCGTGCGAATACAGGCGATTAAAGCTCGCCGAGCTTTAACGGTTGTCAAGGAAACGACTGAATGCAACAACGGACATGGACGCGACAACAACGTAAATAATTCTCGTAACTATAGTAGCAATATTATTATGCCCTCTCGATTTATCACGACAAAAATTATTTCTAAGTTTTTAGTGCGTAATTTATTTCCAGTATTGAAGGTATAATAAAAAATAGCGTAAAGTATTCGTGGATAACTGGTCTTTAAAACACTTGCTCTATTACGAGCACTCCGGCTACGCCGTCGTGCTCGAAAACTCGCGCGTGTTTTAAAGACCTTGTTATCCACTCATACTTTAATATACTATTATTTTAATTAAAACCGTGATTTTTATACTAAATATAAAGTACGGTAGTGCAGTTCCTTGAATCTTTCTGCTTATTTTTGTATATTGTAGTTTTAATTTAGTTCAGAATTAATCACAATATCTACTATCCAGTGAAGTCATGTAAAGTGCAATTTTAAATTACATTTCTTGAGAGTAAATCTTCAAATTAAGGTTCAATTAAAAACGTCCCAAATTAGACTCTTGGGGTATACACCAATCACAATAGGCAAATGTTTCTGTTGCTATTTTCTATTATTTAAAAATATAATTTTGAGAGTTTCAAAATTTGTGTTAAGTTTTATGCTTGGAAATATACCTATAGAATTCTTTTTGAAAATATAGTGTGTATCTAATCTGTCTGAAAGGCGATGAAGCATTGTAATCGCGAAAAAATTACCTTCCGAGATTTCTTCAGATCTTCACCTTTCAGAGTCACTAGAATACGAAAAACAAGTTTTCTAAATTTCGTCTGTCTGCCTGTTTTCAGTATGGCTTAAAAACAATTATTTGGAGGTAGAAGATATTTTGCATCCAGATTATATGTCTACCTGGCGTAAGACTGAGAAAATTACTAACAAATATGTACAAGATGAGCACCTTAAAAAACAAGGCTTTGTTTAGATTTGCTTTAACAGAAAAATAGATAAAAATTACATTTTGCACATAGCGCATGCTTTACCCTTGACAAAAATGAGACCCCACAGATAGAAGGTAAATGTTGTAAAAGAAACAAAAACGGCCAATTATAAAAAATAACAACCTCAACGCAAGGATGAGAGGGGGGCTCTGTGGTCCCATGCAACAAACAGGCGGTGTGATTTCGGAATATAGCCAAACATTGAAATCGCATTCGTAAGCGCTGTGGTACGAATTTCACGGCCGGTAATGTGTTTTTATTTAAAAATTGCTGTAATTGCCAATACCAAGTGTTCGTTTTTCTGTTTCAGTATTATTAGGAACGTGAATTTATTTTCACGCCTAGTTTTCTTTGATTGTTAAAGTGTTTTAGTGTCACAACTTCCTGTAACGTTGCCGATTTTACAAATATTAAATTGCTTATATTTTGAAAAATACTCTGAAGAATGCAAAATGGTTCTTAGGTTTTCGTTATATTTTCAGGCACACTACGATATTCTCAGTGTACTTTTTGTACGACCTGTATAATTGGTTAATTGACAAATATTAATCGATACTCATCTTCAACTTTGATAATGTCCAATCATTCTCATTATCAGCTGTAATTTCCATAAAAGTTGGCCCTAAAATGTCTCCAGTAATGAGGAGTATAACAACATTGTTTTGATAACAAATAGATTCTGAAAAAGCAAAGGAAACACTGCAAACTAATATATACTTTGAAGTGTGACATATCCATGGTATAAGACGATAAACAATGGCTGAGAAAAAAAAATCATCCTGCTTCCCCTAACAAAACTATTAGAACTATATTTTAATTCATTGTAAAATAACGGGTAGATCAATGTTTGCTACTAATTCCTGAATTCATATGAACATTTACATACGCAACCCTCAAAAATCTTTTTCGTGAGATAAGCGTAACGATATAATTTAGTCATGGTTATTAATAAAACAAGCCGCAGTAATTAATTAAAAATACGTTTCGTGTTTAGTAAAAATTACTATGCGGTTTACGGGTGCATTTTGTCGAAATAAATGTTACATAAGTCAGTGGTAACTCTTCTTAATTTAAAATAAGTGTTTGGGGCCACAATACCATGCAGGTAATATACATATTAAACTGCGATTTCTTCGAATTTTGATTTGCACATTTTAGGCCATTTTATATTGAATTTGAACATTTTAAGGAAAATTAAGCAGACAACTTAGTTTTTACATACGTTATTGACTTCCAGGAAGTTAATGAACTGATAATTACACCGCAACCTTAAAACAAAACAAAATATAAGAAAAGAATATCGATGATAACATCCTGAGTATTTCAAAATGAACAGACTCTATGGAAGACAACACCGACTTATTTATATGAGCAAACTTATCCCACACACACATGCTGTATCAACATATACAAGTACACATATAGAGAGCATAACTAAAACCGCTTTAAGCGCAAACAATTACGGTCTGATATTCAGACGGGTAGCAACTGACGCCAGTTTGACACGAGGCAGACATCTGGTGCCAGCGGTTGTAAACCGAATGCTGGTGATGACAGAATGAGAATAAATAGAATGGTGAACGAAAATTCTGAATGCTTTGCTGGCGTTTTCGTGTTTGTTTATATACCTTTCCCAGTTGAGTTAGTGGCTTGCAGACCCTTCGTTTTCTCGAAATCACAATTTAGCCGTTG
This sequence comes from Agriotes lineatus, assembly GCA_940337035.1. Classification (NCBI taxonomy): domain Eukaryota; kingdom Metazoa; phylum Arthropoda; class Insecta; order Coleoptera; family Elateridae; genus Agriotes; species Agriotes lineatus. The sequence continues at coordinate 25,192 of CALNHX010008210.1, forward strand.
TTAACCGTTCTGCTGCAACATGTCACTATTGCTTAGACGACTTGCACCATCCTGGTACCTTATTACCCGCCTCTTCGTCTGCTGACGGTCAAATGAATTTTCCCGCTTCTTGCGCAGCTGAGCTTTTGTTGCCCACAACGACTACCTGTTGTAGTTCAGGATTCCCTGTAGTTGGCGGATAGCGTATTGTTGCCGAGATCCGAGTTTCACATTTCGTTCCTTTCCTCGCGGATGTAATTTGTCACTCGCGATGCTAATCACTCAGATTACGACACTTGCACGTAGCTTAATATTTAAGATTAGTTTCCCGCTGATTTAGACTGTACATTTTGTTGTTGCTAGGTTTTCACTTTTATGATACCCAGCGCTGCTTAGAAGGCCTTTCTCGGGGTGATATACAGACGCTAGACGTGGCGATTCTTCCACTAAGTAACTAATATGCGCTTTTATGAAATACTGTTGAAAAGAGGTCATATGCCTTCATTTCCAATTATTCTTTAATTTTTCCGTGAGAGGGTTCTCAAGTTGGAAGCTTAAACTTACTCTGTAAGTGACTCCTTTCAATAATTGGTAAACATAATACTATTTTTTTGTGGATGAAATTTCTCTATTAAGTACACTGCTGGTTTTAAACAGTGGATACTTGTAGGATATGTGATAGCAATACTCTTTCGTATTTAAATTTGATTGTATACACGTCAGTAGCTATTAATTTTAAATTCTCTGTTGCTGGTCGTTTTCAGCTAGTGTTAATTTTGTTTTTACAACCCTGCAACCGGTCACAACTTTAGACGGTGCTCGCACTTTGCTTGTGAAACGTAGCTTAAGCTTAGAACTATGGTAAAAACGACAAAAATGGAATACTTGGGAAAAAATATCGGAACATAAATGCAGAAATTAGAAGAAGACCACTATAGTATCTGCCCTGCAAGTTTAAATTAAACAGGAGCATATCTAAACAGAAAATAACATTCATCAAAGCAGAAGCAACAACATAAAGCAGCACAAAATAACCCCTGATACTTTAGCTTCCGGTAGAAGAGGTACCAACTATGCATAATTAATAACAATAACTTTAATACCTCATACAAGCAGCAAAGTATAACTTGAATAGGTTATCGAATTATTTAATACATTAACCTCGCTTTATGCGAACTAGCTAGACTGTACGTTCTCAATTCGTGAGTATTAAATCAATACCCGAGAACATGTCCTGCTCCTTGAGGTAAAATAAAAGTAAATTTTATTACTGACCCGAATTCCAATATAATCAGTCATCATTAAACCTTTTTATAATCAGAACATTAATCATCCTGAGTAAACGTTATCAACCCGATATATCATCCCACATGCTTTCCCGTGAGGCAACCCTAATCCTGGATCAGTGCAAACTCTTTCGGCACTCTAAACACCAGGAATTCCAAGCCGGTAATTCATACTTAATCGCCCTTTTGAGGGACAACACATCATCGATTCCCAATAAAATTCCGGACCCGATTTTGTATGATAAATTTATAGTGTTGCAGTAAAGCCAGGCAGGTCCCCGGAATGCTGGAAGGACGTGCGTCGAATTTCAAAGTCGCCTACTTGAGAGAAATTAAAAACCGCTTAAACAAATTGCTGGAATTTTATTCTATGTTGCCTCTTTTAAAATGCACGATATTGAAAGCAATTCATTTTGAATCTCATAACGTGTGACATGCCAATAGCAGAGAGTAGAGGAAAGAAAATGGATTTTTATTGAGCGATATTATGGCTAATGTCGGTTCTTATAGCATATATATATATATATATATATATATATATATACATGTTTTCCAGCATTGTAAAGCCCAAAATGGTATATCTTCCTTACTATACGAAGCCCAAGACCTACTTACGTAGCCCGGTTTTGGGCTTCGTAATTTTCACGTGTATAAAGGTGTTATTTCAAGTTTTTGGCATTACAGGGCACGTCTGGTGAATTTTCAGTTTGGCGGGTAAGGTCACTATATATCGCAAAATACACGCGTTTAGTTCAGAAACATTTCATATAGGGGGCGTACAGTCGCGGTGTATAAACATTGTAGATATTTTACCGATATTACCCGCCCTAATATATTTTGGGCATTATAGGAGTCCCGTAAATCTGGCAATAGCGCATTCATTTAAAAAGATTACAGCAGTAATTTCTTCTTAGTGGAACAGCTTCACGTTCGCATACACCGTCCGATTCATAAAAAGGGCGCCAACTTCTCACGCTCTTATTGAATTTAGACCTATAAAACTATATATATTATTAAATGGTAAAATTGCAGCTACATTTTACGACAACAATTTTTAAATTGCCTTAAACTGGTTAGAGGTGTGGTATTAAACTTTGTAGTTTCAAATAAAATACCCTGTATCTTTTTAGATATTTCGGCAAATTATCAAATTACCTTTCGAACGATACCAATTAGAGATTTCTTTAAATGAATAAATAATGCTATTTCTTTAATAAATGCTAGATCTAGTAGCCTTGATCGTCACAGGCGGAAACAAAAGAAAACATAGATACTGTAGTGCAGTTATTGGTTAACACTACAATTTTATGCAGTAAATAAAGCGTGTTCCTGTTACAGTTCATTCTACATGCGTTTTTTGTAATGGAAAGACTTAGTGAAAAAGTTGATATATTGCAGTTGTAATTAATTAATAATGGACTGCATTTTGAACAATTACTGTGATGCCTGTTTAAGTTATTAATATTTTTCAAGTTTTTTAAACTTATGTTATGTTACATATACGGTTTACGTAGTTTATTTAGTAAATTGATTAATAATAGGGTTACTAAATAGATTTACTAATTTTTATTTGTATTTAATCGTGATTACTGGATCTTAAGTGTTATAAATAAATTTTACCTGTTGGAGAGAAAAACACTGATTCAAAGTTTTTATTTGTTTAATTTATCAAATGTGTATAGTCAAAAATATCAAATGTAATAGAAAAAGCTTATACTAAAATGAAATGATTAATAAAAATAATGTTAAGATAAATGAAAATATTAAAGAAAAACATTGAAATTCAACTCAATGCAGCAGATATCTATAACAGATTTTTTTAAAATAATTAAAGGATATTCCATATTAAAAATATTTTACTTATCTCTAAATGAATTATAAACGAAAGTTTTAACTCGCACCCAGTTAAGATTTCCCAGGGTATCTTTATTTTGAGTAATTAATGTTTCACACTCGTGCTTTCTTGGTGCAATCTTTCTCTTTATGTGATTACGAAAGTGGTTTAGAACTATTTTCTTTTCGGCTTCTGACCATTGATGTCTCCCGGATACTGAAATGCAAATATAATTTGAACATAATAAGTATAATTAAAAAAATATATATATACCATTGTTTTTCACAACCATTGCTTTCGCTTTATTACTTTGTATCTCCTTTTCACTTTTACTTTTTCTCTCTGTAACGTTTTCATTATATCTACCGTACTGATTTTCATCTGAATCTACTCCTTTGTCTTTAGAAGTCCCTTCTTTTACATTATTAGACAGTAATATACTGCTTTCATCAGCAGCTTCTTCTCTTCTCAGTTTTTCTTCTATGTTCCTGTTCGTTTCAGTTTTGTTTCGGGATAAAGACGCTACCCGATTTAGGACTCGTTCTGAAAGTGGAACGGATTCAACTTCTTCGTCACTGCTTTCTGAATCGGAACTGCAATAGACTTCTCGCTCCAGTTCGATCTCGTTCAAACTTTTTCCCTTAAATTGTTCTCTTTTTCCTTTTTCCAGTAGTAATAGGATCTTGGCTACTTTTGCCGTTTGATATATATCCTGCGGTAACTTAAAGAAAATAATCAGCGTATGGAAGACGGATTCCACTAATTAACATACCTATAGAATTCTTCATGGGTTTTCTTTGTATGACCCATGAAGGTCGCCACTTGTTCAATTTCATGTCCCTCCATATCCATCAATTGTAATGTGGTGGCAATATGTTTTCTAAACCTTGTTGAAGTTAAATGCGTTGCATTTTTGGCACCACACTTCAAAGCGAATTTTCGAATTATAGACGCTCCATTCATCCATCTGTCTTGGGAATCTGGATTAGCAAATAAATATGGATTTTCCTTCGGCACTACGAAGGTAGTACTTCTAACTTCAAGCAAAATGGATATAAATTTTTGTAATCTATTGGAAAATAAAATAGGAACAGGTCTTGAGCGCTTTCCACCAGTAATTACTCTCTTAAATTTTGTTGTTAATATTTTTTCCACTGGTGTAAGAGATTTTATAAAAGCCTCATCATTTTTGGAATTTCTAGCGGATGAGGTGTATGTGTCGATTTTTAAATATTGAACATCACCTACGCGCTTTCGGTTAAACATTACTGTTAGGGCCAGAACGCATTGAGTCAAAATCCTATAATTTTCTTTAATTTTCGGATGTCCACTGTTTAGTTTGCAATATGCATTATCTGCGAGAGTATTTATGTAAGTCTGGAGAGCTAAAATGTCACTTGTCGAAGGCAATGCTATTGGTTTAATCCAGTTCTTTTCTTTTAGATCTTTTAAAGCGAGACTTGACATCTCGCTACACCAGTGACCTTCTATCAACTTTTTCAATTCCTTTATTTTTCTTTTTTTCTCAGTTGAGTCGTCCCATATAATGTTTGGAATATTCCTTTTTTTCTATTACTAGCTTTAGAGCAACATCGCACAGAGTTTTCAGATTTGTGCCCATATGCAGGGCAAGTGACGGCGCTCTGAAAGTTTTTGTTTCAATATCATAGCCGCTGACGAGTTTTGCTGCTGCAACAAATAATCTGAAAATTTCTGGTTTCAGAGCATCAAATAGTCCATTAATCTGGTTGTCTAGTGATCTCAGAGCTATCAAAATTCTACCCATTTCTCTCAATTTATTTGAAACAACATTGGCAATTTGCTGCCGTTTGTGTTTATTCAAAAGCGCTTCTCTATACAAGCAAATTAGCGGATCGTTTTTCGCCACTGAGCTGATATCATCTGGACGCATTAAATCAAACACCTCTCTTTTTAATCGGGATTGTTTTAGAAAATTATTATTTTTGAAAACTATCGTTGCTGAAAAAGTTTGAGACCTGGATAAACAATGTTTTCCGGAATTTGTGAGGTCTGCAGGGCGCGCTTTACACGTTTTGACGTGTTTATATAAAAGTTTTTTACTGTAATAACCCAAGCAGAATGTACAGACGAAATGGTCGACAGTTGGATCATTTGAGTTTCTAACGGGATTCAAAACTCCTTTTTCATTTTTTAAATGGAAATATCCTAGTTTTCGTAATGAAGCTATTAAAGCCAATCGTTCTTTACTGCGCGGTTTTAAACTCTTAAGTAATAGTACTTCCTTATTTTTTTTGTGATGGGCGAAAAAGATGCTTTGTGAAATGGTGGTAACATCTTCAAAACATATAGGACATATTGTTGACCTCTCTCTAGCAGACGAATTTTTAATATAATCTTGTCTTTGTCCATACAAAAGTAATCCACTCAATACATTAAATTTCACACAAAAACGAATAATCTACCGTAGTATTCGCAATTTGCTTAGTATTATTTTGATCTAGGTAAATCTGTTGAAAATACATCACACTCGACCTTCCTGAACACTGAAACAAACGAGTTTAAACGTAAGAATAAGCACAAAATAACTAATTCTCACGGTAGCTAGTGATGAAGTATTTTCTATCGGATTGAATCGTTATTTATTAAAGGAATGCTATTTCCAGAAGTAGAACTCCTTTCTTCATTTTGTAATTCTTCGATGGTGGAAATACAATTTAAATTGTCTTCGCTCATAGAAATCTATTAAAATTTCACACTTACTATAAAATCATAAACGTGGTAATAGTTACATGCCTGTTTTGTATATGGTATGTCATTAGATTCTTGATCCGAAAAGGCCGAATTTCAGGAGAAGATGGCCGTTCCGCATCTGAGGGAAGGTATTCGCTACCAGAATCTTCAAAGTCTTGAAAACTATTTACATCACTCTCCTATTTAGTACATTAAAATGAGTAAATTGTATCATTTGAATCAGAGTAATTTAAAAAAAACCTACTTCAACTATTGAGCCGTCACTTTCTACCAAGTCATAGTGAGTCGATTCTGCAGGTGAAGTTGTAAGACGATTAGAAACAACAGACATATTTCCTACGTCTGTAACATGTCCTGCAAAAATGCCTTTGGTTTAATTTTTAAAGTTAAAGGATAGTGCAAAAATAGTCCGATTAGCACTTATAATGTCGAAAGTGCATTAAATATTTCCGTACAATTTGTAAATGGTATTTCTAAGCTAACATTTACTTTGCGCCTTGAAAAAACTACGAGATTAATTTCAGAAATTAGTAATCATCGATTTTTTTGCTAGGGAATGTACTGAGTTTCAGAATCCAGAACTAAATAACTGAACAACCAAACCATTACCTAATATAACATATAGGAAGTAGTAGGTATATTGGTGGTCATCAATTTGTGTATGTAGGTACTAAAGACACGCAGATTTTGTATCAGTTTATTTTATGACATCCAATAATTGAAACCAGTAGCTGAAGCGCGTGTTGTTTGAGGCTACGACAGCGTAAGTGATTAGTGTTGCCTCTGATAAATTTTGAATTGTACTATAATTATCACAATAATTGTACTAGTTTTTTACTTAATTATCGTAACGCAAATTAATTATGATAGAAGTATTTTTATAGAGATCCTCTGTTTAGTTCTATGTATAGAGGGTGTTTGTAAATGGCTAGCAAGATCATAACTTTGTTAATAATATAGAAAAACACTTTTTGTTTGAAATAATAGTAGGTATATAATCTATAAATTGCCATAGAACAATTTAAATCACGGCCTCCAATTCTTGCGTAGTGATATATGACTTTGGTTTTTTAAATCGAACACCCCGCATATTTTAAGATATTGAAATTAGCGCTGAAATGCTTTATGATAGCAACCTTACACTAACATTTTGGAACTTCTTATATAAAAAATACCTAAAGTAGGTCATACTTGCTTACGATATTACTGCTGTACTGCAACTGAATAATTTTATTTCTCTGTATTATAAGAGATGTAGAAATATATTATTATTGTGTCTACAACTAAAATGTGCTAGTGGATGTGTTTTTTAAGAAAAACATTAAATAAATATAAATACTTCGTTACATTATATTTTAACTAATATTACGAACTGTTAAAATTTTAATTAGGTACAGGAAATTCTTAGACATCTCACGTTTTTATCTGTTTTTAAACTCTTGTTCGATGATACGTCAATGCACGCCATTCTGTGTCATCTTAGGTTGATATTGATGTGCAAATAATATCAGTGTTTATCAAATACTGAAAGTAAGAGAAAACGGACGTTGGCTGTTGTTAAATATTTATAAAATCTACACGTTAGGCGTATGTTACGTAGATGCTCTGCGTAAAATGTTAGTTAAGATTAAATATTTATTTACTCACCTGTTTGGTTCTGCTCGGCTAGAGTAATTATGAATTTGGTTCGATCCATTTTGCAGAGAACCACATGCACACACAACGCACTGATCAATATTTTCATATGCCCGTCTAAATTCATGAATCACAAACCATCCTAGTTGCAAGTTTATTATTTACTAAATCATCACGTCGCATGCGTATAATTAGGCAACAGCGCTGGGATTCGTATTATTCGCGTTACATATACAAAGATACAAATTGGCTTCGTATAGTAGGACGAACACGTTTGGCTTTCTAGAAGCTGTATGATAGATATTCAACTGTATCTTAAAATAATTTACCCCTCTCAGGGTGCCTCCACTTATAGGTAATTATCGTTTAAAATGATGTGAAATACACGGCTGTAACTATAAAGGAAAGCCCGGGCTTCTTGGTGCCTGCAGACCTTACTGGGCTTGGTATTGGTAGCCGGGCGTGTATATATATATATATATTTATCTAACCGCTTACACAAGCCCATTTCGCCATATTCTCCTTACGTTGTCAGACCAAAATCAACGTTCCCAGACCCGGCTGTGGGTCTGGTAACGTTTTCCAATGCTGTGTGCATGTACACCCCCTAGAGGGTGTGGGGAGTCATTTTCAGGGGTTTTCAGGGGGGTCTGGAAAAGCGGTATAATATCACAACATATACAGATTTAGTTCACCGATCGTCCGTGTAGAGGGCATATTAATTCGTATGTATTTTTATACAAAACGCTACCAGACCTGTCATGTTTTACCGACCTTCGCAGACCTTAAATGCGGCAACGCTGTAAATAAGTATCGGACGTGTTTATTGAGTGATAACCGAATTTTTAATTTCGTCAGCGTTAAGCCGACGCGGGTAAACAATCTTGGGAGGCAAGACCTTGATTGTTTGGGTATAAACCGGATGTTAATTTGGCAGAATTCTTTGGTGTTCAAAGCCAGAGTTGTAGTAAGATATGCTTAGTTTTGTACATGTTTCAATTTACCCAAGATTCGGTTGTCAGTTACATTTCTGTTCATAATAACACCTATTAACGACGATATAGATCGTTTGCCGAATACTCAAGGAGTACTTTAGGCGGATATTAAGGAATCCACATCTCCAGGTTATCGATTGCTTGAGTATTTTCCGGCAGTGTTAACTATAAGAAATCTGCACCGTTGGGTGCGAACGCGAAGTTAATCCATATAGAGAAGATTACGATTATCTCACCAATGTACGTTAAATCTTCAGAGGAGCTTGCTCATATGGGTGCAAAGTAAGCCAAGTGATGCTTGTAAATTCTCCAAACGGCAGATTAATTGAAATTCAGATCCTAGTCAGTTGCAAATGTTCAAAAATACCACATCGAAAAGGTGTACTCAATTTGGGTAATGTATGAATAAATCTTCATTTGTAAAGGAGTATGCAACTTGCACAGACATTAAATCAAATGTATGAACTGTAGCATTAATAAAAAGAATATTCTATGTTGTTTATAACATAAAATGTTGTTCCCTTTGTAATTAATTGAAATATAATACTACGTATTTAGAATTATACATTGTTCTTTATGGTTAGTGTGCTATTAGATAATTAGAGAAACCTACAAACATTTTGGAGCTGAACATTTGCAACTATAGATTTTCAGGGGTGCTCTATTGACCTAAAACTGGCAACTTCCAATAACGTTTGATTACGCCGGAAGCAGACTTTAACTTCTTTATTTTAAATTATATGCCATATTTTTTATGCTATATTTCTTGAGAGAGTACGGCAATTCTTACTGTTGTTCATAAACCAATTCTTAGAATTAACGTCAGCAACAATTTGTAAACTCTGAATTTACTAAAATACAAAATTAAATGCATGACAAAGTTGTTTAGTTTCTTCTGGCAGCGTTAAAGGTAACGCTTTATTTTGATAGCTTCAATTATTACAAACTGTTTTGTTTCCATTTGTATTTGGGAAATAAAATATAAAAAAAGCAACAAACATGTATATTTAAAACAAACCAATAAAGAAAAATACATTAAAAGCGTGTAAAAGCAATATTAAAAAAACGTACTAGAAATTTGACATAATAGGCAAGCTTATTAGGCACTTGGTGAATCGCCTTCTTATTCCTTTTTACATTGATTTCATGTAATACCACAAGAATATAGATAGGGAAGAAGGACAACCTTATGGGCTATAAAGTATATGCTGTGATTTGGGTTGCAATAACTATTTACTTGGTTAAATATGTCATTTTTTGTTCGAAAATGCCGCTGGAAGCTCCTAGCGTCAAAGTGATTACCTTATCAGTGACATTCAGCAGGTAAATGCGTCATTAGCATTCTTGAGCTATAACAGTGTTGCAAGAACTTTCTCTCTACAATTCCAATAGTTTTACAATGGTTGTACTACCCGAAATAAACTTGTATTCTGCCAAAGAATATTTAAGTAGTTTGATTCTGCTTACATCTAAGTTAAGTTTGTTACAAAGAATATTAAATATAGGTGTATATTCTTTGGTTTGTTTTGTTATTATTTAAAACATTTGTTGTCAAATCGGATGAACTCGTACCAAGTAAAATAAAAGTTTTATAAGTTTCACATGCAACACTTTTAAACATTTAATAGGTAGCTAGGTACCTATAAAAATTACATAAGAGGTTTCTAATATAATTTCAACAAAAAGTTCACCGATGAGCACAAGATTATACGGAATACGGATGTCCCCACTTATCTCACAAAATTCTATAATAAATATAGAATTAGCTATGTACAAATAATGAAAAAAAACATTAATTAACAATATACGGATTTTATTTAAAATTTTAATACGAGAGGAAATTATTGTTCAAGTAATGTTGACTATTAATATAGTTTACAGTGATCTATTTTAAAAAGCAAATAAAAACAAAATAATATTCTAGCTTGTGAAGTTGATACGTATAGAGTACGTCTACTAAAACAGTACGCCTTGAATATCTCATTTACTTGATGCATTAAAAAATGTCTATTTAGGCACATTTAAATTGGCGATCTCTCTATGTATAGTCTCAGCAAAGAATAAGACAATATTATTCGAACATTTATTATCGACATTAAATTATCTTCAGAAATGTATTGCAAAAATTTAATTTGGTGATAGGGATCTGACCCAAAGTTCTGTACAATCTGTTATTAAAAAAAATAATCGGGGCGGTTTTCACAGAAAACTCACAATTATTTAATAATTTATACTCTAGTTTAAATTACTGCACTTTAAACGTAAATTAGAGTAGAACCAAACGAACTTATGTGGTTAAGGAGCTGCAAACTAATCGAGGGTTGGGGTTCAATACCCAACAATATACGTTTTTTAACAAATTATCTGTTTTCTTTATTTACCTTGGGTTAAGTGGTAGAACAGTATGCTAATTCGATTAGCACGCCTGAACTTCGCCCCTTTGAGCAACTTATGTATTCATAATTCAAGTATATTGTAAAATAACAATTTTATTTATTTTTGCTCAATAAACGACATTTATATTATTATTATTATTATTATACTTAAGTCGCTCAAAAATTATGCCAAATAGTTATTTTAAATAAATTATTATTACTTGCATTTGACATAATTTTTGGGCGATATAAATAATAATTTGTTAATAAAGAGTTAGGTACCTATTGTAGGGATTGAACTCCAATTTGCCCCAACCTTTTACGGGTTTAATTACTTTTTTTTAAAGGCAGATTATAGGAAATTTGAGTCAGATCCATTAACGCCAGTTTAAATTAAAATATTTTGAAATAAAGATGTTATACATTTCTTACTCTCGCCAATTTCAATGATCTATTAATAAATGAGATTTTCAAGGTGTAAATATTACATACAATAAAACAATATAATATACAAAGTTACAAAGAATAGGAAGTACACAAATTATCTGTAAGCATATAAACGTACATTTTTTAAGCTTTAAACATTACTTAAATGTTGTATTTTTTTGTTGCGTGTACCAGACTGGTTTGTAGTCCTTAAATCTTGCGATAGCCATTTCAACGTTTTATGGAGTTTGCACTTAATTAAATGATTAATTAAAAACAGTTTATGAGAGTAACATGTGTCTTGCTCGTTAAGCCACCCTGGTACTAAAATTTTCACTTTATTTACACTATATGCTAATAATGTTTTCTTAAAACTTACACACGATTTACTATTTTTGAAATAATAATCAAAATGTTCAAGTAACATTGTAACTATTTTTATTAAAAATACTTGAAGGTTTTTTTAGGTAAATAACACAGTCGCCCGCACCATAGTCTTTTTGCTGTAAAAACAGTTCATTATGATGCACTACAGAGTCACGGCTGCACATATTTTGACACTGATCACAATTAAAACCTAAAAGCGTTTTATGAATGACATAACCAGCTACATATACCGTCGCACAAGATTCTAATGTGGCTTCTTGATTTGGTTGTGTTGAAACTTCTATTACCTCACTGAGTAAACTGAGGTCACCATCTTCTGCTAATTCAGTTTGTTCAGCAACTGTATATGGTATGTCCTCAACATATCCCATGACGTCCTTTTTCTGGCACTTCAACATTCGCCATGTTGACAACAGCATCTTCATCAACTTCGCAGTTGGAGCTCTCTGTAGGATGCTGCAATTTAACCAGCATGTGAACTGTAGTGCTTGGCGGAAAGATTTTACTGTGGGTTCGAAGAATTACCTCCCCTATACCTCAGGACCGCGAAAAGATTTTCTAGAGGATCTTGGTTAGTCTGTTGGTCAGGAGGAAACGATACCCTTCTTGTTTTAAGTGTTCCCATAGCTCCATAACTGACTGCATGGTTAAAATAAGTCCCTTAAAACAATAAACACCTTGGTTCACCTTGTTATTAGGTGTATATGTTTGCAAGTCTTAACCCACTGCAAATACTCTTTCAAATTATTTTCAGTACGCGGTACGTTGACGGATAGAGTACATGCATATGGGTTACGGTCTTTCAGCATTCGACTGTTTAAGCAATCAAATAAATAGTTATTTTCTGTACGAATTCTGCAGTATCCAGAGCGCTGGTGCTTTTTAACTCGCCCGTTCCAAACAGCAGTTCTTATCGTAGCACTCATGGTGTTGGAAAACACTTGCGTTGCAAATTTAACCCTCATTCGCTGGAAAATATTGGGGTAGATGTGGGCATCCGTGATTTTTACAGCTGCTCGAACAGTACAAGAAGATTTATCTATTTGGTATGCCTCTTCGATATCTTTCCAAGAAACTTTCTTGCCCTCCACGTAAAAATCCTTTGATAGGAGATTATTCCGTACGCTTCTTATCAAGTGCGGTACGTCATATATCTCTCATAAAAAAGTAGAGGGCTGGAGATTTGTGGTACATATTTAGGTCAATTCTTTTCAAGCTTCTGTCCAAGTTGTTTAGATTGTGAGAAGTTGCATATTTACAAAGACGCGAACGGTTTTTGGTTTCAAGCCCAATGTATCTAAATTAGCCCCCTTTCGTGCACATTGCTTCTTCATCCGGTAAATTTGTGAATTTTTTGCCGCCACTTGTCTTCGCAGTTTTGCAATTTTTTGATGTAGCACAGCAGAACTACGGCGCTTTCTTGTTTTGGTAGGTGTGGCATTTCTAACTGGCCTGTCGAAATATGGTTTTTAAAAATAAAACATACTAATAACAGAAAGATTTTCATGCTGTCGGCTCCATTAAAATGCTTTACAAGCTCATTGTTTTGCCTACATATTTCTACACAATTTTCAGAGAATCAAAACGTCCAATAATTTTTCTGTATTTTATGAAACTGCCAACTTTTGTTCATTTTGTGTTATTGAATAAAAACGCCTAAAGAAGTGAAAATTGATCACCCTGTATACTTACTGCTTGGGATTTAGTTTTGATTTAATTATTAAAACTTTAAAAGAAATTTTAACTAATTTATACCTTATTTAATTAGTACCTACACAAAGATCGAGCAACAAATTTGCGGGAAACTATAAGATTTAAGCCCCTATATCGGACATCGTGTTAACCTACTATCGATGGAAAATTTAAAAATGTTATTATACAGTGTGGTGATAATGTTCCACACAAAATGAATAATTTTGTTATTTAATGTTTTTTGGGAAAACCCTGACACGTCAATTTTATCTTTAAAAAGTGGACATGGCACCGTCCCTAGACTTTCCCATACTGGAAAGTGTTCATATTTTCTTTTGCATTTAGCAGTATAGTTATTTTCCTCAAAACGGCTGCTTGAGCGCTATCGTAAAACCCCGCCTCCTAACATGGTTAGGTGAAATTTTCATATTTTGTATGGCATAAAAATTCGATCTTTTTATTTCTGATTCTTTGAAGCAAAATAGTAACGACATTAGAATAAACAATTAATTTTTCAAAAATAGAAGGGGGGAGAGAGGCTTTTGTTTCTGCCCTAATTTTTTCAAATGGAAATCCCATTTTCCCCCCTTATGTTGATAGATCTCGCCAGTTAAATGGTGATATAAAAAATTAGTACCCCACATAACAATTTTTTGAGAAAAATACACATAAAGTTAAAAAAAATCAGAATTTTTTTAAATTAAAATAACGCACCACATCTGTTTCCTTAGAAACGTTAAATTGTTGACTTTGACACATTTGTGAAACAGTGGTAAATGTTTTAAAATCAAAATTAGGTAGTTTTTGTCATAGCTCTTATTTTCATTAAAAATAAATTCTGAATTGTTTGAACTTCATGTATATTTTTCTCAAAACAATTGTTACCTACGAGGGGCACTAATTTTTTTACATCATCATTTAACTGGTGAGGAGATCTATCAAAATAAGGGGAAAAATTGAGTCTTTAAAAAATAAAATGACGTGTTTCGGGGTTTTCCCAAAAAACATTAAATAAGAAAATAATGAATTTTGTGCGGGACGTTATCACCACACTGTATACAGAACGGGCATTTTTAAAGGAACTAACCTGTATCATAGACGAATCCGGTATGGTATCTGCATCTAATTGCATAGGCGAAGCAATATGATCTTCATCCAAATGAAAAGAGCCCGAACAAGACGTCGCTTTACCATAGACCCTTGGCATGATTTCTTTTTTAAATGCGAGTTCTTTGGGCTGCACTGGCGATGTTGCGTGGTCAGGTTGCATGGCAGTTTTGTAATTTAAGGGAACAGCATTATGACATAAAATGCTTTTCGGAAAAATGCATGGCACACACAGTTCTTTCACGTAATTGTTCTTCAGATAACGTAAAAAGCTGTGGATTGCCACAATTAATCAACCACAATCTTTTTCTATAGGAAAACGAAAAAAGCTTAAATCGCAGTCGGTTCTGCGATTTCGCTTACATTCAAAATATACGCACGAATTAACCATGATTAAGATTAAGCGTTCGAGTGATCAATTTCGGAAAAGAAAACGTCAAAAGAGTATGACAATACTGAAGACAAACTTCAGCACAACTGAATGTGAATTTCCAAAAGAAATTCTTATAAGCTGTCCTGTTAATTAGCCTAAGGAATGGGACACGTCTTATCAGGAAAGCACATCAGTAAGGAACGATGCTAATGAAGAATTAATCGTAAGTAGGTAACGACCTATTGACTATTGACTTATTTACCATAGAACTGTCCGAAAAACCTATTTTCATAAAACGTAAAACATTTGCCAAACTTTAATATTTGTGGAAAAAGTATCAAATAAAAGTCACTAATAATAACTATAATTTTGAGCATATGATTAAACTTTGAGTAGTTAGTAGCTTATTATTTCTTATTGCAGTATGTTTAGAAAGTTTTCACTGCAAATTGTCTTTTGTTTTGTTACATAGCAACCAGAGCACACTATTCATTTGTTTTTACAACTAACACAGTCAAGGCACACTAGATTAAAAAGTGTTTTATGAAATATTGTAAAAGTTTGTGAAAATAAGTACCTATGTGAAACCATACATCAATGAAAAGGGAAAAAAACAAGCTTTCCAATGATGCAAAATTTTGATATCCAGTCCATTTAAAAAAATGTAAGTTTGGGCTGTACCTCAAAAATTACGAATCAGAAAAATATTAAAGTAGGCCTATTATGTAGAGCCTACAATTCCCTACAAGCTCTTTTTTGAAAATTGAAATTATATGAAATAATAAAAAAGTTATGCATGGTTGAAAAAATCGACCAGTTTCAGTTTTTCGATTATAACAAGTAGGCTATGCGTTTTTTTTTTTGGAAAAACAGAAGCGTCAATAAATTGGCCTCATAAATGTGCACCTTTTTCCCCATTTGACCGAAGTTGTATCTCTTACCGTTTCCGAGATGCCAATGGTGGCACCTCGAAGATCACCCCACTCTGTATAAAATCTTGTGTATATTTTGAGCGCAAAATCAAATTGCCAATTTCGCTCTTATACAAATAGCTGTTAAAATCATAACTCTGTAACTTCCTTGCAATCTGGCAACGCTGAGACGCGTTCTTGGGAAAAATGCGACAGGAATCTGTAAATGCGTCTGCGACCGTAGCCCTGAACAAGTTCATTAGTACTGGCGGCGGCTGCTTGAGGGCCAGGCAAGAACTGAGGAGCTTTTAAATAATACGCTAATAACCCATAGGCTGTCCTTCTTCCCCTATCTATATTCTTTGCAATAAGTCTACTTGGCGGGCCCGATAAAATTCGGGATCAGCTAATACTAAGACAGAAATATGATTCCATTTAGAAAGGTAGATGGAACTGGCCGGTATATTTCCGGCGATTTGAGGGATTACATGGGCCTTTATGCTAAATACAGGCACCGGCTTATTGCTGGAACAAGGACGAAGACAACATGTTGCAAAACCTGCAGAAAGCAAGGCCTTTTCAGAGGTTTCTGAACCAATACCATAAATAACGGTTTTAAATGGTGTAAGTGTTAATCCCAAGAGCCTTAAACCCTTTTGCGTGATAAAGCTACCCTGTGAACAATTGTCAATAAGACAGCATAACTTCTGAAAATTACCGAACGCGTCTTGAATTTCGACAATAGCCGTAGAAAGTAAGACTGTTTTGCACGACAATATGCTCGCACAAGCGGTTAAGCTCGTTTCCACCTCAGGGAGCATCGTGTGGTGTTTATTGCGTCAGTTTCTACATACCGACTTAGATGAACAATAACTACCCATATGGTTAGAACGCAAACAATTCAAACAAAGACTTGACCATTTCAAATGGCTCGTGTGGCGTTTTTGAAGCAAACACAGGGCACGCATAAACGGTATGTGCCAGCTGAAAAATTAGACATTTCGAACTGTTTTCGCTACCTGAAGTTAATTTATTCTGCGAGGATTTATTTACTAAGAACGCCGATTTAGTAGACGCATATGCAAACAGGTGTTTGAACCCTTTGTTGGCTGAGTTATCTACACTTTCCAAGACGCGACATTGACTTTCAATAAAATCTTCTAATTGTTTTAGTGTTGAAATGTCCGATGCCTTAGACCTAATCTCCGATTCAAATAATTTTCGCGTATCTGTATCAAGCTTATCTAAAAGGATGCTAAACCACATAAAGTCCTCTAACGAATTAGCAATGTTTAGAGCTTTAAGGGCCAAACGATTTTCTTTAACGTGGTCAAAGAGTTTTCGCAGGTCTTTGGCGGATTCTGCTTTCAATTTTGGAAAATTATTAATTGATGCCCAATAGTAATTAGCCAATCTACGCTTATCATCGTAGCGGTCGACGAGTGTATCGTATGCAATTTTATAAATATCTCCTGACAAAGGCAACGACTTAATAAGATTTAATGGCTCATTTTGTAAACAACTCAAAAGGTATTGCAGTATTTGAATGTCAGACAAATCAGATCTAGTATGTATGACACTTCGGAATAATTCGATAAAACCCGTCCATTGACTATACTCGCCGGAATAAATTGGGCGTTCCAGCTTCGGCAAACGGATGTTATTAGAATGATTGAAGCTACGATTCGATGAATTGTCATTATGATTGCTAAAACTCGGGGACGATACATTATCAGGAAACAAAGAAAAATAAATGGCTTCAATACTATTAAAGGCATCATCAAATTGTTTCCTAATGGTCTCTTCGGATGCTAGGTCCGGATTAGCTTGAGTGGATATATTTTGAATAATTGCGCGATGCAAGGGTTGAAATTCATCATAAATCGACCTTGCCCTGTCAAGTCGCCGTTTGAATAACGGACGTAACGCGGTTTCTTCCTGAGATGAAGAAGCTAGGTCACGGATTTGCAATAATCGATTAATTAAAGTACTGCGGAGTTCCAAGTTCATTTTAAGCTGATTCGCCATGATTTATTGGATGCGGCGACGGAAGTCTGCGACAGAGGGCTATATCCAAAATCCAAAACTTTGAGGATCGGCAGCCGCCTGCAGTACCACAGCAATAAAAGCAAAAGCAATAAAACCCAACCGTTCTACGATAGTCACTTGTTGACCATATGCCCGGCGCAACCAAACTAGGAAATTCCGAGAACGAGCAACAATGGATGCAAAGATGCGGACCAAATTAGGCATACAATTAATATGTGGGACGGCGAAACGTAACGACATACTCAATATACACGAATCAATAAAGTTAAATCAATAATAACTCGTAAATAGCTGTACTTGCGCTGGAGCTTTGAATTTGGACAAAAAACGATATCAAAATTTGGAAAATTCGACAAATTTGACGCGTTTCTACTACACAACAAATAAACGGATAATCTCAATTAATTAGATCCGGCTCGAAGGACCAGAAATGTATCTGTCTCCAGGGCAATTCATATCTAAATTAATTCTACCTAAACGGAGAGCGTAAGAGTCAATAATACCCACGCAAAGTAGAAGTTCGTATAGGGACTTACCTTGATGGATATACAGGAAGGCTCACATGTGGAAGTGGCACGTCGATTGACCCGTGACTCCAGGAGCACAAAACGATAAACACGAGCGATTACATAAAACAAAAAAAAACGGGATCAGTTGACCGACCGTTCACCAACTCGTCTTAGGTTCATCTCCTCGCAATGTGGGCCACCGACCCAACATTTAGGGGTGGCAGGAGAGGGGACAGTAAGCCCCATAACTCGACGTTCCACCAATAGTGGGTAAACTTACCGCTAGGTAGAATTACAAACTACACTAAATTTATGTACCGCTATTTACTTGTATTAAGAATTACTAATGAAATAAACTAAACTAATATGATTAAAAGCTAAATACCAAACAAGTGTAAGAACTGGACCTCATATCCGACACCCTGAAAGGGTATAAGGAAAAGAAGAAGAAGAAGATTATCCACGACTAGCTTTAGCTCGAAGCAATGAAACACCTTCCTTTCAATCAAATGGGCATGTTCACAATAACAATTCTTTCTAATCTGAGCTTTTATATTTATAATTAGTAATTATAACCAGTACAATCCTATTACTTTAATAAGTTATGTATTCAATTTCAAATACCTTCAAAATATTTCTATAAAGTTTCAAATTGTGACAAAATAAATTTAGTTTCACTTGACACACACATTAATAAAAATCAACTAAGCTTTAAAATTAACTTTAATGTCTTGGATCAAAATATACAGCGTGTCTCAGGATTGATGTTACAAGAGGTGAGAGAGGCTAAACATTTTTAAATTTTATTTTTAAGATTGTGGGATTCGGTCCTGCTTGGTTTGAAAAGACTTAAGAATATTTTCAGTTTTTGAAAAAACAAGTTGGCATTGACAGTGAAGCGAAAACTGTTTCCTTTTCAGCTAAACTACCCTTCTTGTTTATAATACGATATTTAACAGAACTTTAGAAAGCCTACAATTTTATTTCAAATTCTTATGAAAATGTTTCATATAGAACAGATATTAACAAAACATACCAAAACTATCGCAGATAGCTATAAAAATTTAATAAGCACTAAAAGAATCTGTAGTTGGACAGTTTGGCTTTTTAAAACTTATCTGTTAAAAGTTCTTGTTTATTAAATGTCTTTAATTACAAATGCCTCCTCCAGTATTGTTGACATTAGCCGAAAAGGCAGAATTAGTTTTAATTTGTGGGGATGATTATAAAAGAATGTGTGAAGCTGCAGATATTTTTAACGAACAATATTCAGAAAAACAAATTCACTATTCAACTGTAAGCAGAATTTTGAACCATTTTAAACGGACGGGATCGTTAGAATAGTTATAATAAAGAACGTACAAAAACTGTATGCACAGAAGAAAACCAACTAAACGTACTTCAAGCAGTTATCGAAAACCCTAAAACATCCACACAACAAATTTATGAATACACCGGTGTAAAAAAAAACCACTGCGAAGCTCATTCTTAAGAAAAATAAATACCATGCCTACAATCCAAAATTCATTTGTACCTTTCAAGAAAGATACTATGATTTAAGGTATGATTTTTCCATGTGGGTTCAGAGTTAAATAGAAGAACAACGAGATTTTCATCGACATATTATGTCTGGAGATGAATCTACTGAATGGTGTTGTATCATCCCAAAATTTCGTTATCGATAACAAAAATCAATAGAGTAGATGCGCCGAATGTGAAATAGGGCCTTAAAGTGGAATACGTGTCGTTTTAAAATACAATAAGCCCCATCTGTGATTTCACAGGTACAACACTTGTGTTGAGATGATATAAGATCATGGTTTGAAAGTTGGCTTGTTACGACTTAACATAATCTCAAAATACAAAGAAAACGTAGCCGGCGAGTGCTGAGATTTTTTGGTATCAAGAAATTTTAGTTTAATGTAGATAATGCAGTGCAACGCATGCTTTCTTTTTACTGAACCAATCATAAGGTCCATAAATACATGGTGTATACACGAACGTGCTTTAATTTTTACTAATAGCTAGATATATTGGCGGGAACTGTAGAGTAGGAAACTTCCTAATATGGAATAGTGGAGTAAGTCGCGATGTGAAATATTCCACATTAAGGCTATTCGTGAAAAAGTAAACAGTAGACATGGTTTTTCAGGAAAATGCCGAAAAATAACATTAAAGAACAATTATGGAGGGAAGAGGATATGCAAAAAGCGGTTGCTGCAGTACGGAGACATGAAATGAGCTACTAGTCGCTTCGAAATATATTCCACTTTAGGACACGGCAGTATTTCACATTACCCGGCTATTCCACTTTACCTCAACAATTCCCATTTTGTAGAAAAATGTTAATAACAAAAAAAAATAACAAAACAGTCAGCATAAAGAAATAAGCTACTTGTTACTAATACTATACACATTCTGTCTGCAAAAATTGAGGGTTGGTTGGTGATTGTTTATACATTTTTTATAATTTAATAGAAATGGTATTCCACAATCGGCGCATTTACTCTACTATCTGTTGTGTCTAGAGGGAGCTAGTGAAAGAACGTGAGTGTTAGGTTAGGCGTAAGCTTGTGAAGTGGCAGCAGTTCGTACTCGCTCGTGTGATATGTTGTACGTGCGCGCATACGTTTTTATTTCTTAGATAGATACGCTACTTATCAGCCTTAGTCACTTTGTATCTTGTGTTGTATTAAAAGTACTCGAACCTACTAAATGATGTTGTTAATAATCACCGATTAAACACAACACTATCAAAAGACAAACGTTTGGTGTGGTATATTAAGGCTGTAGAAGCCACAGAAATTATTCGGCTAAAGATCGATTTATATATCTACCTTCTATAGATGAACAGCGTATCTATGGTGGACAGTCGTCAGTTTTGACATTATTAACAAATTTATGACAAAAAAATAATTTATCTCTAAAAAAAATAGGTTAATTTGTGATTTTGTCGTTATTTGTTACTATTTTGAAAATCTCTTTAATTACACATAAACTTTATAATGGGGTGCAGGACATAATGCAATATAATTATTTTTTAATTTTTTCGTTAACGTGTAATAAATTTTTTTTAAATGGGACTACCATCTTTTATTCTTAATAATAGATATTCCCATTTAAAAAAATTAATTACACGTTAATGAAAAAATTGAACAATAATTCTATTGCTTTATGTCCTGCACCCCATTATAAAGTTAATGTGTATTTAAAAAGATTTTCAAAATAGTAACAAATAACGACAAAATCACAAATTAACCTTTTTTTTTAGTTGAAGAGATGAATTTTTTTTTCATAATTCTGTTAATAATGTCAAAACTGACGACTGTCCACCATCGATACGCTGTTCATCTATAGAAGGTAGATATATAAATCGATTTTTAACCGAATAATTTTTGTGACTCCTACAGCCTTAAATGAATAATTAATAGGTCCGTTCTTTTTCCGAGAAAATTTAAATGGTAATAGTAACTTGAACTTTTTGTAAAATAAATTGGGACAGTTTTTGGATAACATAATATTACAAAAACGGCAAAATTTATGGTTTGTACATGATGGATGTCCTGCTCATTCCACCAGATATGTTTCCCAATGGTTGGATAGGCAATTTGGTAATAAATGGTTATGACAAAATACCGATCCACGATGGCCTCCTCGTTCCCCAAACCCCTTACACCACTGGATTTTTTCTTATGGGGATATTTGAAACAAAAAGCGTACAAAGAGCGACCTTTTAATAATGTTGAAGAGCTTGAAACGTCTATAAAATTGCATTGCAGAAATATTCCTGTCAGGATGGTGCAATCGACTTTAAGTGAATTTTATGAGCGAACAATTAGATGTCGACATACAGAGACGCTTCGATAATTTTTCTTATTATAACTGTTTTAATTTGTTTTTCACTAGTTCAGTTACCTATTGTATTTTTCTTCCTGTATTATTGCTCTTTTTTTTCCCTAGCTATCCGCGATAGTTTTGGTATGTTTTGTTGTTTATGCTTTAATTGAGAGTTTTTCATATGTAAATTATTATTAGTAAAGCATTTGCCTTGTGAAAAAGAATATTTGCAAAATTCTAAAGTTCTGTTAAATATTGTTGCAACAAACATGAAGTGAAAATGGATAAGGTAGAAGAAAATCAAAAACAGCTGGACATAACAAACGGACAGAAATCAGTAAACAAAGCGCAGTATCTGGTTATTGAATCATGGAATGTTAGAGGATTATACAAAGCAGGAAAGTTAAAACAATTAAGCAAGGAAGCGGAGCGAAATAAAATAGATATTCTGGCAATCCAGGAAATGAACCTGAAAGGCGAGCAATGTACCAATATTTACAACTACATTTTACTAGGGAAAGGAGGGAAGGAAAACAAGTTGGGCACTGGTTTCCTAATAGCAAATAAATACAAAACCCAAATAATAAATTTTCGAGGAGTAAACGAAAGAATTAGCTGTATAAGTGTATAAGAATAAGAAGACAACATAGAAATATAAGCATAATAAATACACATGCGTACACGGAAGTGGCAGATGAAGAAAGTAAAGAAGATTTTTATGATAAATTACATGAAACTTTCGAAGACATACCGAGACACGATATTAAAATAATCGTAGGAGATTTCAATGCAAAACTGTGGAAAGAAGATATATATCAATCAGCCCTAGGAAAATACAGCTTGCATGATGAAAGCAATGAAAATGGAAAATGATATTAAATTTTGCTATAGAAAGAAGCATGCAAGTCAAGGCAACTTTTCTGCAACACAAAAATATACACAAACAGCCATGGGTATCACCTGATGGTAAAACCAGAAACCAAATTAACCACATGCTGGTGGAAAAGAGCAAGTCAAGACTATTAGTAGACGTCAGAAGTTATAGAGGCGCCGACATAGCATCCTATCATTTCCTAGTGAAAGGAAAAATACAGGAAGGACTGGAGGAGTACAGGAAAAGGAAAAAATCGAAAAAGGAAAAGTGGAATTTACAAGAACTTCAAAATCAACAAAAAGCAGAAGAATAGGTACACCAGATATCTAGAAAGTCAAAGTAGTAAAAACAAAGAAGAAACTGACATTGAGGAAAGCTGGGAAGAAATAAAAACAACAGTTAAAGAATCACTGGACATGAAAATAGGAAAATACGAGGGAGTCAAAAAAAATTGGTACGACAGTGAATGCGAGACAAAAGTACGAGAACGTAGAGAAATGAGGAGTAGGGTTCTACAAAGTAATAAAGAACAGTGGAAAGTTCAGCTAACAGAGCTAAACAAACAAGTAAAAAAGTTGTGCAGACAAAAGAAAAGAATACATCTAGAGAAGAAAATAGAAGATTTGCAAAGAAAGTTTAATCAAAATGAAATTCGGAAATGTTATGCAGGAGTAAGAAACAGTAAAGGGGAATATAAACAAATACCCACGCTTATGAAAATTAAAATCGGAGAAATAATAGGCAGTGAAGAGACGGTAATACAAGAATGGTCAGAAACCCTTAAAAAGATAATGTACGAGGAACAAGCTTGTCAGGTAACGAAGACTAGAAGAGAAGCACAAGAAGAGGAAGAACCACCACCAACGATTAAAGAACTACAAGAAATAATTAGAAAAATGAAAAATGGGAAAAGCCCAGGGAGCGATGACATTCCATCTGAAGCAATAAAATATGGCGGAAACAACTTGCTAGACAAAATACATAAGCTAATGACCAGAATATGGAAAGAAGAGCAAATGCCAGAACAATGGAATGAGGCTATTATTTTCCCAGTGTACCTATAAGAAAGGGGAAAAAGACAATATGAATAATTACAGACCAATATCGCTGCTAAACATAGGCTATAAAATCTTGGCCCAATTAATTAATAAAAGACTAACAAAAAAAGCAGAAAAACCTTGGGCGACTATCAAAGTGGTTTTAGACCAGGAAGGTCAACGCTGGAATTAAAAATAGCAGCCGAGAAGTGCCTAGAAAAGTCAATAAAGCTGTATGTGCTGTTCATCGATTTTAAACAGCCCTACGACCAAATTAAAAGGAAAGCGGTAATGGAAGCCATGGGGAAATTAGGGTTCAACCAGAAACTAATAAATTTAACCAACATGACACTAACAGCAACAAAAAACCATATAAGATTAAAGAGTACACTAGGAGAGCACTTTGAATCAAATATTGGACTAAAACAAGGTGACCCCCTGTCAACAACACTATTTAACATTACACTCGACCAAGTAATACAAAACACGGGTATAAATATAAGAGCATCTATAATTAATAACTCACACCAGATACTAGCTTTTGCAGACGATATAGCACTAGTACCAATGACAAGGGAAGAACTGAAGCTAATAACAAAAGAACTCATAAGGGAAGCAGGACAGCGAGGACTGCAAATAAACCAAGAAAAGTCGAAGTTTATGGAAATAGGACAACATCCAAGATGTAGAGAGGGCAATCTAAAAATCAAGCTAGATAACAGAGAATACAGTTTGGAAAACGTAGATAAGTTCATATATCTAGGTGTATGTATATGACGGCAATAATGAAGATGAAATAGAAAGGAGGCTAACGCTGAGTGCGCGGACAACATGAATGTACCGAAGAGGAAATGGATTGAATGCTTGGAAGAAGACCTGAACAAAATGGAAATAAACAACTGGAGAGAAGTAGCTTTAGACAGGAAGAGTTGGAGAAAAATAGTGAACCAAGCCAGGGGCCTTGAAGGCTTATAGCGCTAATATATATAACAAACATGAAGTGTACGGTTACCTAAAAAAATATAAATTCAAGTAAATTTTACAAATATGCTTCAAGTTGCTAATAGTTATTTAAAAGTGATGTGGTTCTGGCTACTTTAAATACATATAAAATCAGAATAATAAAAATATGTATCATACGGAACTAATAACAAAATTTCCCAAAAAAGAATAAAATTTTGAATAGGAGGCCCTGACTTTGTATCTGAGCATAACTTTTGATTCTAAACAACTTTTCTCAATAAAATTTTGCCATATTTTTTTAAATAAGGTAACTTTATTCTTGAACAAATTCCATATTTTTTTTCCTGCCCTGTATGGAGCCATTCTGATATGGTTATCGAATATGCAATAACTTGTGGCGGTATTTAAATTTCGGTTGTACAACTAATAAAAAAAAATTCCCATTTGTTGCACACTTAATGGACTACAGTGTATATAAATTCATATAGTGCGTAAATGATAAGTCATGAGTGCGAGTTGAACTCTGAGTTTACGTGTTCGCCCCCGAAATCACAAGCACACACGTTTTTACGGTATTGAAGCATTTAAGCACGAATCTTAGCGACTCCTAACGTTTGGTAGAATTTTTAATGGAGGCGAAATAGTTACAAACTTCTCTTGGAACAAACATTTTAGTTCATCAGATCACACTTACGAGGCGCTGCTGATAATACACTTATATGCTTCTTATATTAGAAGGTAGTCATTGCCTCCCAAGACGTTGCGTTCATATTTCCTTCCGCATTGTCGCAAAGTTACTCAGATTCTATTTCAGTCCGAAATTTAGATGTATCAATGCTCTCAGATATTACAATGATTTTATATCGGTGCAGTTGATGTTAGAGCCATACAACTTTATATAAAATGATGAGTGTTTTAATGCAAAACTTTTAAGCAACCCAAATATAGGGAATTCCATTTAAAAAAAGTAAGTTTGATTCGCCGAGGGGCGATATATTTTAGTTGCATGTTGAATTTATGCTATTGTACTTCGATTGTCTTATGTGATTATTTTTGTGTATATCCTAACGTCACAAGTTTATTTGTGTGTTCATACCATAGGTAGTATTGTTTGCCTATAACCCTACTGATTTCAAAGTAGAATAAAGTACGTTTGTTAAATTACCTTTGGTGTTTTATTGAATAATTTGCTGAGATCATAAAGTACACACTCCTCAAGTGCGTTTAGTGTGTCAAGTGTCATTTAATCTTTTATTGTGTGAGAATATTTGTATTGTATTGTAACTGTATTGTAACGGAAGGTTGGCTTTAGAAACCAGCAATTGAACTCTAAAGTATTTTGTATAAGACCCAATTACCTTGGCAGTAGCGAGGCAATTTCATCCAAGGTTGGTAAATTGCGGTGGCGGCCGATTGCAAGGGGCGACCGCTCGAAACCGATTTTATACAAATTTAAACTTAAAAAAATAAATAATTTGAGAATAAAACATCTCTGTAAAATGCAAACCACGAACAAAAAACAAACACCACTTTATTGTTAGTCGAAATCCCAATTTTTGTTTTTTTTGCGTTTATTACAGATATTTTAACACAAAATCAGTAATAAATTTGAAACTATAACCAATAATTTGTGTTTTCATTTTTCCCTTTCAAATAATTAGCACCCTCTATCAATCAATGTCCAAAATACGACAAAAAACTAAGATAGGAATCTGTAAAATCATATCAAATCTTTCTTGTGTAGTCCCGAATTGGTTCGTACTAATTCAAGTAAATCCCCGGGTGACGTATTTTACCGAGGGTATAAATATCACCCGACGAAAAAATGCGTTCATTTGTGAATGGTGGAAGCAATATGTAGGTATAAAATACTGAGACCCATTGTTATATTTGTGCCCTTATATGGAAATAAAATATTGTGGTACTGATTAAAGATCTATATTACTCAGTTACTTCTATCATACTTCATCATAATAAAACGTGTGTTGTAGAGCCTGGTTATTAAAGGTAAGCTATTGAAATACGTTTTTTTTTAATTTATATGATTTTCACGTAATAGCTGTTTTGATAGTCTATTAAGACTGTAATCTAGAAGTAAATTAAAACAAAACTTTTTTAAATTTATTCAGATGTCAAGCTCGGAACGACGACGAACTAAAAGACTCTCTGGAGCCGCTTACAGAAAAAGACAACTGTCTAAAGAAACTGAAAAAGAGAAGTTGCGGGGCTCTATAGAACAATTTTTGAAAACTCCTGGAGCAGCGGAAGAAAGTGGAAGCACGACTGGAGATCCTTTTGTTTCAACGCCTGACAGTCAGCAAGTCGTCCCCATAGAGCCACAGATTCCATCGACTTCGGCAGAGTCCTGTACTCCAGAAGAACCAGAGGACATTGAAAGTCGGAGTTTATAAGATCCAGCTTCATGGCCTAAATCACTTGATAATTCAACAATTGAAGTATTAGTAAAAATGGGACCTACACAAGTAAAAAATTTTTCATTTCCTTTAACAGAACAAGGGCGCTTTTCGGTTCATTATTATACACGAACATTAGCAAATGGTGAAAAAATACCTCGTATGTGGCTAATTTATTCCATTAGGTTACATTGGGTTTTTTGCTTTTGTTGCAAAATTTTTGGGACCAAAAATATTCAGTTAACAGATGCTGGTTTTTCAGATTAGAAACATCTTTCTAATAATTTATCCAGACACTAACGATCAATTGATCATATTCAAAATTATAAATTATGGACTGAATTAGAAAAAAGATTGAGTACTTACACAACAATCGATCACCAAGAACAACGTATTTTTAATTTGAAACAACAATATTGGTGTAATGTTTTAGAACGTATTATTGCAATTATATTATTATTGGCAGGACAGTGTTTAGCATTTCGTGGGTCATCCAATAAATTATTCGAATCAAACAATGGAAACTTTTTGAAGACGGTTGAAACATTTGCAAAATTTGATGCAGTTCTTTCGGAACATCTAAAAAATATTCAAATCAGTAAAATTTCACATAAACGTATGCCTCATTATTTAGGAAATAGATTACAAAATGAATTGATCTCACTTACAGCAAATAAAATCAGAGAAAAAATTATGGAGTTATTGTCAAAAGCAAAATATTATTCAATTATTCTAGATTCAACCCCAGACTCAAGTCATACCGAACAAATTTCATTCGTTGTTCGATTTGTTATAATAGATGATAATAAACAAATTAAAATTTGTGAACATTTTCTCGGATTTTTTCCTATTATTGATGTGACTGGTGAGGGTTTATACGATTTTGTAATAAAACTTTTGAAAGATTTTAATATGGATATCTACAAAATGCCTGGACAGGGTTATGATAATGGTGCAAATATGCGCGGAAAACATGTAGGATTGCAACGCCGAATTTTAAATATCAATCCTCGAGCAATGTTTGTACCTTGTGCTGCTCATACCCTAAATCTAGTGGTTAATGATTCTGCCAATGTTACCTTGCAAACATCGGAGTTCTTTAATCTTATACAAGAATTATATACATATTTTTCTTCTTCGCCATATAGATGGAATGTACTTAAAACTAATGTACCAAATTTCACATTAAAAGCTGTTAGGGCAACTAGGTGGGAAAGTAGAATTAAAGCTATTACACCTCTGCGATATCAATTAGGGAAAACCCCCGATGAGCCTATACTTGACCCAAAGTTGAATTGTAAGATTAATTTTTATTTTACTATTTTGGATACCGCCAAAGTATCTATACAGGAACGTTTTGAACAATTACAACGTTACAGTGACAATTTCAAAGTGATTTATGAATTTCCTATTATGGACGATAATTCAATGAAAAAACACTGTACAGATTTATCCTTAAAATTAGAAGACACTGTCAGAAAAGAGACTGATATAAACGCCGTAGAATTAAGTAATGAATTAAAAAATTTAAAATTACATTTCCAATCTGTTGAAACACCATCTAAAATTCTCAACTACATTGTTACAAATAATTTACTTGCGACTTTCCCAAATGCAGCAATTGCCTTAAGACTTCTACTGACTTTACCTGTCTCAGTTGCGTCAGCAGAAAGGTCTTTTTCAAAATTAAAACTAATTAAAAACTTTTTACGCTCGGCCATGAAGCAAGAAAGATTGTCAGATCTTTCTATTATATCTATAGAGAGAGACTTGGCAGAAGCAATTGATGTCAAGAACCTTGTGACCACTTTTGCGTCTGTCAAAGCTAGAAAAGCTAAATTCTAAGATATTAAACTTTGTATTTGTTTTGTTTTTTTTTTGTATTTGTACAATTTTATTTTATAGGAGTATTTCTTTTTATTTTATTTTATAAAATTGTTATTAATAATTTTTTTAACGTAAATATATTTTTTAATTGCTTGGACGGGGGGGGGGCGGCTATTTTATTTTTCACGCAGGCGGCCAAGAAGCTAGGAACGGCCCTGGGTTGAACGATCATGTTGAACGAAGAACGAATATGCAGAAATGCAGATTTGCAAGCGTTACAGTTGTGTGGACTGGCTGATCAGATCGACTACATTCTTTTGTAGTAATTTATGGAATCATTTTGATAATTCTGCGGATAGTAGTAAGAAAGCAAAGTGTAATTATGGCACACAACTTTTTATTTTCGTTTATTTGACTGAACGTTACAAGGCTCAAGCTATGAATGAATCCATAAGTTTTAGCCACCCTGTATTTGCTTCGACCCCCTGTGGGTGCAAGATGACAATGTCAAATTCGAGGTTAGCAAGTTAAGTTTTGCGTCAGTCTGTGTCACATAACAAAACCTATCTTTGTGATTTGACATAAAGTGACACTAGCCTGCAGTACCTACCGTCAAATGTATAATACGAATCACAGGTGACTTTACTTAGAAATTTATCTGATCTCTCTGTATAATATTACCAAACACTACATCTTTTGGATATAATATTTTTAGTTGTTGATAAACAGATAAAAATATGAGTAGAGGGTTTGTACCAGTTCTAGCGCCTCACCTCCTCACCTCTACCTCACAGTCTTGAGAATAGTCTGTCTCTCTCCAGCACGTGTAAAGGTATATGTCTATCTCCGTCTACAGAGCAGTTGTTTTTTGTACGATTAACTTGATAAGAGGCTTCCACGAATGGGGCCCCCAATTAATCCACTGCGAGTTCCGGTTCAATGGGATTGCCGGGAACTGCCACTTAATAACCCTAACTTGGGTTCAGTTAGTTGTTGGAGTGAAACAAGACTTAACAAACACGAGTATATTGAGTAACAACGATTACAAACGTCACTGATGGACCGATGGTTTTTTACAAAAGCTTCAACTGTTGTAAAAAACCATCGGTCCATCAGTGACGTTTGTAATCGTTGTTACTCAATATACTCGTGTTTGTTAAGTCTTGTTTCACTCCAACAACTAACTGAACCCAAGTTAGGGTTATTAAGTGGCAGTTCCCGGCAATCCCATTGAACCGGAACTCGCAGTGGATTAATTGGGGGCCCCATTCGTGGAAGCCTCTTATCAAGTTAATCGTACAAAAAACATTGGTCCTTCGAGCCGGATGTGGAAGAAGCTTTTGTAAAAAACCATCGGTCCATCAGTGACGTTTGTAATCGTTGTTACTCAATATACTCGTGTTTGTTAAGTCTTGTTTCACTCCAACAACTAACTGAACCCAAGTTAGGGTTATTAAGTGGCAGTTCCCGGCAATCCCATTGAACCGGAACTCGCAGTGGATTAATTGGGGGCCCCATTCGTGGAAGCCTCTTATCAAGTTAATCGTACAAAAAACATTGGTCCTTCGAGCCGGATGTGGAAGAAGCTAAAAAACGCGAGTGTACAAGTTTCCAGTAGCTGGTGGATGCAATTGCTCCAACATCGTTTCGTCGGAGAGCGTCAAGAAGCTTCGCCAACACCAGGAAATTCAACCATCGAGAGCTTACACCGAGTCCAGGTCCCACGTCAAGCGGCAGCGATCGGCAGCGGGTTGGTTTTCTGTTCGTCAAGAAGTTACTACGTTCTCAAATCAAAAGTAAGTCCTTTTCCATTACACCTTCGTTTAGTGCTGTTTTTTGCTTGTGTCAGTCATGGTGGAAACTCGTTCGACATCAGCGGTCATGTCGGAAACTCGCACTTTAACCACTCGTTGCAAATTCATAAAAGCCCAAGTAGATCGTTTCAAAACTCTATTTCATAGAATTTCTTCGTCCAGCCCCGTGAAGGCTCACGAGGTCGGCAACTTGTCAGAAGAGTTTAGTTGTTTCCAAAATTTGTTGGATGAGTATAAGAAGTCAATGGAGGGCCTAATGGAGGCCGACGCTGAAAACTTTGATGAACTTTTCAATGAATTTGACTCTTTTATGACTCATTTTAGCGAGATTAGTAGCGCAGTAAAGGAATTCTTATCAAAAAATAAGATCAGTTCGGGTATAAAACCGAATGTAGGTCAAAATTCTTCGCAAAGTGGCCCTTCAGGAGAGCTCGCTGGATTAAGATTACCACCCTTAGATTTGCCTTCCTTTTCGGGGAAATTCGAGAATTGGGTTCAATTTCATGACTCCTTTACGTCGCTTATTCATAACAACGTTAATTTGACCAACGTTCAGAAATTTTACTATTTGATTTCTTCCCTTAAGGCAGAAGCTGCTAGTTCAATCTCGTCGTTAAAAGTTACCAACGATAACTATACCATTGCTTGGGACATTCTAGTCAAGCGATTTGAAAATAAGAAACTGATCGTAAAATCAAACATAAATGCGTTATTCAGTTTAGAGAACGTAAAAAAGGATTCACATTCGTCTGTTCAAAGGCTGCTCGATAGTGTAGTTAGAATTTTGGAAATTTTAAAGGCGTACGGGGAACCCACAGTCGACACCATACTAATACATATCATAGTTTCGAAGCTCAGCTCAGCAATGCAGACTGACTGGGAATTATGCAAACATGCCGGACAATTTCCTACTTTGCGAGAGTTGTTAGATTTTTTAGAGAGCAAAAGTCACTTATTAGGTTCGCTGGAAGCTGCGAAAATAGGTTCGAGTTTGGGAAATCAGGGATCCGAGCAAAAAAGTCATGCACGCGCTCATGTAGCCAGAGAGCAAGGTAATCACTCTTGTGATTTTTGCAAAAATAGTAATCATTCGATTAGCGCTTGCGAATCATTCTCAAAATTGTCGGTAAACGCTCGTATCGAAGAGGCGCGTCGTTTGAAATTATGCAACAATTGTCTCAAGCCCGGACATTTCGTGGTAAAATGCACATCGTCGAGATGCCGCGTATGCAGAAAAAAGCACCATACTTTACTGTGTTTGCGTCCAAAGCGCGACGCGCACGAAAATAATTCGTCGCCGCGTCCTGGACCGCCGGAATCCAGCAGTGACGCACGGGAGGTCGGGGCCGTCTCCCCGAGCGAGGCACCCGTCGCATCCGTTTCAGCAGCTTGTAGCCGTCCTGCAATCGCGGCGCCAGCGCAAGTTTTATTGTCCACGGTTAGCGTATTCGTAGAAGGATCCTCCGGGTCATTTTCCCGGGCAAAAGCTCTTTTGGACCCCGGATCCCAACTTAACTTAGTTAGCGCCGACTTGTGTCAAAATTTGAAAATTGAGAAACGAGGTAATATCACCTCACTGTCGGGTGTTGGTGCCAGGGCTCTGAACGCTGAATTCAGAGCAAACGTTCGAATCCGCTCCCGCAACGGGAAATACGAGGACATTTTGAGCTGTGTTGTTTTAGACAAAATTACGGACCCTCTGCCGGTCTTTTCTTTCTCGTTGAGGGATTTGAAGATCCCACCAAACATTGTGCTAGCCGATTCAGATTGTAATACACCGGGAAAGATTGATCTTTTATTAGGCGCGAATGTCTTTTGGCAAGTGCTCTGTCAGGGACAGGTGAAATTGGGCCCAGAGAAGCCATTCTTAACAAAAACTCTCTTTGGTTGGGTTTTAGGCGGAAACATGAACGTCGAAAATCGAGCGCTCATTCTTTCAAATAGGGTTCATTTGAGTGTAGCCGGCATCGAGCACGGCATTCAGAGATTTTGGAAAATCGAGGGGGCTTACGGTTCATCAGGCCGACTCTCTGCTGATGACAAATTTTGCGAAGACCATTTTCAATCGACTACGAAACGGGCGTCGTCGGAGCCGCGTAGGTTCATCGTGAGCATACCTTTCAGGAAAGATGCTCCGTCGCTGGGAGACTCGCGCGGTATAGCGTTAAAGCGTTTCTATTCATTAGAAAACAAATTGTCAAAAAATCCCGAGTTGAAAACCGCGTATTCCGCATTTCTCAAAGAATACGAGTCGCTTGGTCACTTGAGCAAGGTGGACGACGAAGCGAGCCTTCCTCATCCTAGGTTTTATTTACCACATTTGCCAGTCATAAAGGAGGACAGTTCAACGACCAAACATCGCGTTGTTTTTGACGGCAGTTGTGCGTCCTCCTCCGGAGTATCGCTTAACGACCTTCAACATAAGGGCCCAGTGGTCCAGCAGTCGTTGTTTGCAATTCTTTGTCGCTTTAGGCAATTCAAGTACGTGCTGAAAGCAGATTGCGACAAAATGTATAGGCAATACCAATTAATTTTATGGCGTGACGACAAAACCTCAGCGGTAAAATGCTTCAAATTATTAACGGTCACCTACGGTACTAAATCAGCCTCGTACCTAGCAACTAGGTGCTTGATACAAATCGCCCAGGAAATCGAAGCATCGCTTCCAGAGGCCTCATTAAGAATTAGCCGGGATTTTTATGTAGATGACCTACTGACTGGTTTTGAAAATAGGGCGGAAGCCATAAAAACGCAATTCGAAATTAGTAGCGCTTTGTCGGGGTACGGGTTTGAATTGCGAAAGTGGGCATCCAACGACAGTGAAGTAGCTAGCGCCATTGGTGTAGATCGCGGCAGCATGGAGCCCATTTCTTTGACGGAAGACGCCACGGAGAAAACTCTCGGCATTTTTTGGGATACTCGGCGGGACGTGCTAAGTTACAGAGTAAACCCTAGCTGTTGCAAATCAGTTACCAAGCGGGCTATACTCTCTAGTATGGCTCAAATATTCGATCCCTTGGGACTACTTGGTCCAAGCGTTCTAACTTTGAAACTTCTCGTGCAACGGCTTTGGCAGTTGAAGTTGTCATGGGACGAAACGGTGCCCATGGAGATGCGCTCCAGATACGACGAACTCCATTCTTCATTACGCTCTTTGGGCTCGTTGGCAATTCCGAGACGGGTAATTTGCGATGACATAAATTCGATAGATCTCCACGGATTTGCGGACGCGAGTTCTGTAGCCTACGGGTGCGCCGTGTATATACGTTGCGTTGACGTGCGCGGTAATGTCACCACCAATTTGCTTTGTGCTAAGTCAAGGGTCGCTCCATTAAAAACAATATCCTTGCCTCGTTTGGAGCTTTGCGCAGCCTTACTGTTGGCTCGTTTGATTAAAACTATACTCGATTCCTCCGCATTTAAATTTGACCGCGTGTACTATTGGTCGGACTCCACCATAACTCTGCACTGGATAAATAAGGATGCGAGTAATTGGAAGACGTTCGTCGCGAACCGGGTGTCCGAGATTCACGAACTAAGCAATAGGGAAGAATGGTTTCACGTGCGTACAAATTGCAACCCGTCCAATATAATTAGCAGGGGAATGTTACCCCAGGAGTTACTCAACTCGCGCTTGTGGTGGCACGGGCCAGAGTTTTTGTCACAGGCGGACTTAAAACCCCAGCCCGTTAAAATTGATTCGGGTGAGCTAGCAGCCCAAGAATCGCGCCCAGTAGTGGCCACTCTTCACCATCGCGTCCCAGAATTTGAACTTTTCTGGCGCTATTCCAGTTTCACCGGTGCCAGAAATCAGCTATCGGAATTAAAAAATATCCTGTCAGGCTCTAGTGAGCAATGCATAAGGGAGGAATTGTCGAAATATAGCATTAAGTGGAATTTTATTCGAGCACGCTCTCCGCACTTTGGCGGCATTTGGGAAGCGGGGGTAAAGTCATTGAAATATTATTTAAGGCGAATATCTTGCAATGCAAAGTTAACTTTCGTTGAGTATTACACCATGCTGACTCAAGTGGAGGCGATACTAAATTCCCGTCCACTCTGTGTTCTCCCTACCGACGCCTCATTCCCCGAAGTCCTTACTCCTGCCCACTTCTTGATCGGTCGGAAGCTGACTTCGTTTCCGGAAGCCCAACTCCAGGGCATACCGGAAAATCGTCTCAGCCGCTATGGGCTGGTCCAGCGGCTGTCCCAGCAGTTTTGGGATCGCTGGTCCCGGGACTACCTCCACCTCCTGCAGCGCCGGCCTAAGTGGAAGTCCTCCAGCACGTCTCTAGCCCCCCAGGTGGGCGACGTGGTACTCGTCCACGACGAGGCATCTCCACGCTACCGTTGGCCACTGGCAATCATTTCGGCCACATATCCAGGAGCGGATGGTGTTGTGCGTGTGGTGCAAGTGCGCGATTCCCGAGGGAATCTCCTGAAACGCTCGGTGCTTAAAGTGTACATCCTACCCAAAGACGATCATTGCGATCAAGGGCAATAAACATTGACTTTGCTCTTAGTTGGTAGTTTTCGCTATTTGAACATTTTGCTAGGTTTAGTTGTTTCTTTGCTTGTATTCATGCTAGTTGTAAGTTATCTGTAAGACTCTTGGATTATCATCTGTCATTAGTTCTTGTTATGCATTTGATTATTTTGTAGTGTTAGATTTCAGTTTAATTTTGGGATTTAATCACGTCGTGCCATAGTCGGCACTTCGGGGGCGGCATGTTTGATTCACACAGATGCGTGCATCAAAACCTTTTTGATTATAATTAATCACGTAATTCAAGTCATAACTGTTTTATCTCATTCAAGGGTCGTGGTAAAGCCAAATTTGCATCTTGCCGTATTTGTTTGCCTCTGTTAATGTTGGAAAGGAATTTGTAAGCTTCCCTTAATGGCTTTAAAGCGGATGGATACATTTTCTACTAGAACTTAAGCCGACTTAGCATATTTGGGAATCATGGGTTTATGGATTTCGTTCAATTGCCTCATTGAGAGAGCTTAGCATTAAGGTTTCTTAGATTAAGCATTTTTCCTAAATAACGTGCGATGCTCCGATTGGCTACGCAGGATCGCCTCAGCCAATAGTGTTTGAGCTTGCCCCCTCCTTGAATTGCGAGTTCGTCTCGCTGTAAATTCAGAGTTAGTTAGATTCAGAGCCTCGAGGAAGCAAGTTCAGTCTATGCTTTTGTGCTAGTTTGCGTTTCGGTCTAACTCCCTGGTAAAGTCGTTTCCAGGTTGTTTTGTGTTACGGTTACGCGCAATTCGCTATTTTCGCGTGGCCAATCCAAGCGTGTCACAACAGTTGAAGCTTTTGTAAAAAACCTTAATGCTAAGCTCTCTCAATGAGGCAATTGAACGAAATCCATAAACCCATGATTCCCAAATATGCTAAGTCGGCTTAAGTTCTAGTAGAAAATGTATCCATCCGCTTTAAAGCATTAAGGAAGCTTACAAATTCCTTTCCAACATTAACAGAGGCAAACAAATACGGCAAGATGCAAATTTGGCTTTACCACGACCCTTGAATGAGATAAAACAGTGTTATGACTTGAATTACGTGATTAATTATAATCAAAAAGGTTTTGATGCACGCATCTGTGTGAATCAAACAGCAGTGTTACCAACATACAGGGTGTTCCTTAAAAAGTTATGTAACTAGATGAAGTCCCCAGAATAGTTACTAGATTTAGGCGGCAAATTTAAATTTAGCAAGTGTAAAGGTATATGTCTATCTCCGGTTACAGAGCAGTGTTACAACATACAGGGTGTTCCTTAAAAAGTTTATGTAACTAGATGAAATCCCTAGATTAGTTACTAGATTTGAGTGGCAAATTTAAATTTAACACGTGTAAAAGTATATGCCTAGCTCCATCTACAAAGCAGTGTTACCAACTTACAGAGTGTTCTATAAGAAAGTGCATGTAACTATTGAAGTCTCTAGATTTAAAATAGGTGACAAGATTTAAGCATTAAATTTAAATTTAGTAGTTTCTGTTGTTGTCTAACGAGTTACTCAGATATATATACATCAACCCAAACTAATACAACCGACCAACCAACGAAGTCGAGAACTAAAGTTACCAATAACACACACAACTGCGAGTTTTTCAGGCTCGGCTTACGATGCGTCTAGGTAACCTTAAACACCTTCGTAAAGGTGTCTCACCTCAAGCTAGTTAAAGTCAGAGTATATTAATTTTACATAATACAGGTTAAACAGCATCTGAGGATTAAGATTGTTTGCATGCTAAATAGTACACTATCACTAGGATAACTGATAAATAATTCCACACAATCATAATTTTAGTTAAAACACTCACCTGTATGTAGCAACGCAAATCCTTAAAACTGTTCGAGGAGCTGAAACATCAATATTCCATGTAACCCTCTAGTAGAACGATCTCCCTCATGTTATACACAGCAGAGAGGTTCAACTCGATGCGACTGTAAGAGTGATTGAGTCGAGGGTAATTGAGTTAGCAACGGTGGAGACGCTCAAGCCTACAAAGTTGAAGTTGTGTAGATTGAATGTTGCATACTTGAATAAATAGATATTAACAGAAACTCTCACAACCAACACCAACTACTACACCACAACTAATATCAATCTATACCAACCAACAACAGTAACTACTACCACAACCAACACCGACACTACCTCCACAACCAACAATCCAACCAACAACGATAACTACTACCACAACCAACAAACCAGCAAACTACTTCCACAACTAACACCAATAAACCCAATCTGTACCAACAACTACTTCTACAACCAACCAACACCAACAACTACTATTACAACTACACCAACAGCAGTATAAACTTCGATAATTCAATAAAACACAGAATACATACATACAACATTTTATTTTATTTATCTATCTAACACTTCAAAAGTCTTAAACATCTATATAACATATGTTCAAAAAGTATTTGAACTAGATGAGGCTATACACAGTAAGATGAACGACCGATCGACCAACCCCATCAACCAGCCGACCAACTGATTGACTTAGTATACAAATATACATAGCTTCAAATTTCTTAATAGTTTAGTGTAGATTATACTGCAGACTAATTCAATAAAGCATAGAATACATATAACATTTTATTATATCTATCTACTATAAATATCAAAGTTTAAACAAATTTCTGTTAACTACGATGTTGCTATCCGATTGATGAATGGTGAATTTTTTAACACGTTGCCGGAATTTTATAATGACCCCAAGCTAAAGTCATATGCGTTCCAGGAATGATGCTCTCTCAACAACAACAACGGA
>CALNHX010008211.1:0-63541 GCA_940337035.1 Agriotes lineatus
TTTCTGACACCAAATCCTTTTTGGAGGAAGTCAGAATCTAAAATTCTAAAGTTGGAACTAATGAAAGGAATAAATGGGTAAAATGAGCAGCTGAACAAATCGAATTTTAAGTTAAAAAAAAGAAAAATACCCAACCACTCAATAATTTCATCTACGGTATCACCTTTAGCTAAAACTAACGTAGGAGAACACCAACATTAGTTGGTCATAGCAATGTCAATTCTATTAAAATTTATCTGAAGTTAGATGGCGAACATTTTGGGAGTATTATTGGTCAATTACTAACGTTTCGTTCCTGATTAAACGCTACTGAACTTTAATCTGAAATTAAAATCGCTTAATCTTGGCATTTTTGGCGTTACAAGATACGTCGTTATGCGCGAATGAAACGAGGAAACGCCCGCCGCGTAAGTTTTACTTTTAAGTTTGTCCAGAGAGGATACGCGACAGTTATATATAAAACCAAAATTCCACCAGAAATATTCGAGTAAATCTCGAGCCAG
Source organism: Agriotes lineatus (assembly GCA_940337035.1). Classification (NCBI taxonomy): domain Eukaryota; kingdom Metazoa; phylum Arthropoda; class Insecta; order Coleoptera; family Elateridae; genus Agriotes; species Agriotes lineatus. The sequence continues at coordinate 504 of CALNHX010008211.1, forward strand.
TTTCCCGAAAAACCCGCTATTAAATAGCCTGTCCTGCTGTCGAAAGTTATATAGCGCACGTCTGAGTATATATATATATATATTCTTAGTTTCAAATAAAGCACATCTAGAGTATCGGATTGCGCTACTTTTGAATAATTTAAGATTCCCGAAACTCCTGTAACTGCTTAGTTTCAAATAACGCACATCTGAGTATCGGATTGGGCTAATTTTGAATCTTTCCAAGCCTGGCTGTATTTCCACAGTCCAGCGACAACTAAACCTTTTTGGCCAAAACTCGGTCCGGCCCTTCCGGCAAAGTATGTGATTCCACCAGGCCTAAAAGAACTACGTACTTGTACTGTAGGAGTCCGTTTGCTAACCTTGTCACACGCGACCGGATAGATAAGGGCGCGGAAGAATACCCCTGACACGAAGTCGGAGTTATCACCTGAGCTTATCAAAATGCGACACGGACGTACACGTGCACTTCGAACACATATATGGTAACGATATTAAACCCTCAGTTAGTTATTGGTAATTAAAGCAAACCATAATTATTCCAGTTTGTTTACAATAGCGCAAGCTGTCAATAATTCGATTACTGTGTTACAGTTCTACCAACGCTAGACAAATCCCCTGTTGGTTCCAGCGACCGCCCATACGGGGAATCCCGGACGAACACGCAGGCAATTGAGGTTGCCTACCTTCAGGACACCAAACCAAAGAGTCTTTTGTTAAAATAGAATTTACTTTGTACATATTTATGAATTATCTATTTTAGTTATTTTCCAATTGTACATAGCTGATTCTTGGAATCAGTCAAACTGAATTTAAATCGAACCTGGACCCGATAAGAGTTGCCCACTTATTTGGGGCAAAATTAATTAATTCTATTATTAAATAAATATACCAGCAAGAGTTGCAAATCAAGTAAAACACATAACAAATATTGTAACTACAGTAGTCTCCACGTTTAGTGTCACTGCCAGTGCTATTGCTTTTTCTGAAGAAAATTAGCAAAACACCCCCTTCCCGAGAAACTCTTCTGCAGAACTGTAATATTAGTTTTTCAAATTGAAATGTTCACTTGTAAGTTGAAAGGGAGTACTTATGGCGTTATTTAATTATTATAATTAATATCTATCACATGTAAAAATAATCATAGCAATCCTTCTTGATTGGGCAAAATCGTCTCAGTTTTTGATTTCAATTAATGGATTATCAACGAAAGCTTGTTACATATAGTAACTACGAGTGTCAGTTTTATAGTTAAAAAATCACGAGCGCTTGATCGATGCATGTTTTGTTTTTTTTTTATTAGGCATTTGCCTGCTCAACAATTTACACTGTTATACAAGGCAGTGGTGGCAGGTTATATATAATGTAAGACGTAGCGTGAGCGGTAAGTATGACCGCAGGAAAGTTCCGAGTGTTAATTAGTTGTGATTCTCATAGAGAGCACTACGTATGTTGACAGTGATCATGTAATCGTCACTGTTATCACTTGGGAATATGTCTTTATGCTGGTTGGATGAGCGGTAGGTATGACCGCGGGGGAGTTTTGATTGTTAATTGTTTTCCACTGTGAGGGCACTGGGTGTGTTAAAACTAATCACTTAGTCGTTTTCACTGTTATCACTAAGAAATATATCTTGTGGAAGCTTACGTTTTAGTCGTACGTGGATGCCTCGCTGACCTATGGTGTAGTAGGCTGCCCCGCTGCAGTTGGTGAGATTAGTGTGAAATTTTTTAGTAAGTTTCGCTATGTGTTGTTCCATTGTGGGTATGCCCAGTTCGTGGTGTAGTTGTTGATTTGTGACGAACCATGGAGCGTTCACCGCGATTCTTAGAACGTTGTTCTGGAGCACTTGAATTCTGCGGAGGTTTGGTTTAGATGTGTTGCCCCACACAGCACATCCATATAGGACTAATGGGCGTATAAGTGACTTGTACGGGGTGGTAATACATTGAGTAAGTAAGGTAGATTTGCGATTAATAAGAGGGTATAATTGAAGTAATCGCATGTGTCCTTCATTCAGTTTTTTGAGGACATGGTTTTTCCAGGTGAGCTTGGTGTCGAAATAAATACCTAGGTATTTAACGGGCTCATCGTAGGCGTTCCACTGAATATAGTAGCCGTTAATGGAGATTTCAGGGGGGTTGTTAATTCGTCTCAGCGTAAAGATTTTTATGACGCATTTGGTGTAATTGATTGAGAGGTTCCATTTCTTGAACCATTTGCTAAGTGTAGTGGTAGCTTCTTGTAGATTAGAGATCGTCTCTTCCAGGCATTCATGTCTAGCTAATATGACGGTGTCGTCGGCATACATTGCAAGGTCAGCATTGATGGCGGGGAAATGGTGCATGAAGATGTTGAAGAGGATGGGGCATGTTTTGTAAAACCGACTCGAGTAGTTGCTACGCAAAAAGCTTGAGTTTAGATTAATTTTAAGTCCGAGTATTATATATCTCGATTATTTAGAATCATAAGATTCAGTTACTCCATTAAATTAAAAGGTTGCCAGAAAACATATTGCACAGGAGAGCAAATACCGATACTAAGTGTCTGATTGCTGACACGGTCAAATAAATGTATTAATGTTAAACATGAGCTGCACAAACATCAACCATGAGACATAAACATTTTAAAGCCGGCCTGGTGGAACCCCAGGCAATAAGAGACGTTCCTATGGGTAGGATTCTTTCCTTCGCGTTGGAAACTGGCCTCTACGAACGAGAGCCATACCAATTTAAGTGGGTAGCACAATGGACCAATAGGTCTCAGTGCAGCTAACAACTAGCAGCATCAGAAGAAGAAGAAGAAGACTTGATTGCTGACACGGTCAAATAAATTTATTAATGTCAAACATGAGCTGAATAAACATCAACCATGTTGTCGTCACCATGTTGGGGTTTATTAAGCGTGCTTTTGGTACAAATTCCAATTTTCATAGCTTGTGATTGGTTGTATGTACTAATCAGGGTAAAACCATGTTCCTTGGACTACCCCCTCGTTCCTGATAGGTTTAATTTCTTATGAATTAAATAATCAATCAAATGTTATATTAGCTTTGTAAATCTAAATGATATTGTAATTGCAGTTCAAATAAGATCTATGTACTTTATTTTAAGTACATCGAATTGATAAAATTCTCACCAAGTCACTGATCATAAGTCAAAATTCGACAGAAATATAATATCAATAATGTCAACCATTTAACCTTCAAGAATAAGATAAAATCGAAGTACTTCCGTCAACTTTGTTACTGTTTAAAATGTTACAAAAATCCATTGACATTTGACCTTTGACCAATGACTTTTGACTATTTAACTGTAAACATTACCCAAGACTTCCAGGAGAGCTATAATATACACAAAATATTATAAATACTACTTGTTACACATTACTTAGGAAGGCATATTTTTCTAATCTAATGATGACCTAATCGTTTCGTAGACATTATAATTTTTGTGCAGTTTTATCACTTCTAGTCTGCCATAGATGTGTTCTTTTTATGACTTCGTTAACTCTTACAATATATTACGGAACATAAAATTATAATCAAGACAATAAGAACACTGGAATAAAGTCTATAGGTCTTTTATCTATTTAGGATCGCTTGAATCAGCTGTTGCCAATTTAGCACTGAATTTATTAATTTGCAATGTCATGTTTCTAGTGTTAAAATGTATATATTTTATTAAATAATTACACCCAAATCAACAAATTCATTGTTACACATGGTGTTTGATTCACACAGATGCGTGCATCAAAACCTTTTTGATTATAATTAATCACGTAATTCAAGTCATAACTGTTTTATCTCATTCAAAGGTCGTGGTAAAGCCAAATTTGCATCTTGCCGTATTTGTTTGCCTCTGTTAATGTTGGAAAGGAATTTGTAAGCTTCCCTTAATGGCTTTAAAGCGGATGGATACATTTTCTACTAGAACTTAAGCCGACTTAGCATATTTGGGAATCATGGGTTTATGGATTTCGTTCAATTGCCTCATTGAGAGAGCTTAGCATTAAGGTTTCTTAGAATAAGCATTTTTTCTAAATAACGTGCGATGCTCCGATTGGCTACGTAGGATCGCCTCAGCCAATAGTGTTTGAGCTTGCCCCTCCTTGAATTGGCGAGTTCGTCTCGCTGTAAATTCAGAGTTAGTTAGATTCAGAGCCTCGAGGAAGCAAGTTCAGCTATGCTTTGTGCTAGTTTGCGTTTCGGTCTAACTCCCTGGTAAAGTCGTTTCCAGGTTGTTTTGTGTTACGGTTACGCGCAATTCGCTATTTTCGCGTGGCCAATCCAAGCGTGTCACAACAGTTGAAGCTTTTGTAAAAAACCATCGGTCCATCAGTGACGTTTGTAATCGTTGTTACTCAATATACTCGTGTTTGTTAAGTCTTGTTTCACTCCAACAACTAACTGAACCCAAGTTAGGGTTATTAAGTGGCAGTTCCCGGCAATCCCATTGAACCGGAACTCGCAGTGGATTAATTGGGGGCCCCATTCGTGGAAGCCTCTTATCAAGTTAATCGTACAAAAAACATTGGTCCTTCGAGCCGGATGTGGAAGAAGCTAAAAAACGCGAGTGTACAAGTTTCCAGTAGCTGGTGGATGCAATTGCTCCAACATCGTTTCGTCGGAGAGCGTCAAGAAGCTTCGCCAACACCAGGAAATTCAACCATCGAGAGCTTACACCGAGTCCAGGTCCCACGTCAAGCGGCAGCGATCGGCAGCGGGTTGGTTTTCTGTTCGTCAAGAAGTTACTACGTTCTCAAATCAAAAGTAAGTCCTTTTCCATTACACCTTCGTTTAGTGCTGTTTTTTGCTTGTGTCAGTCATGGTGGAAACTCGTTCGACATCAGCGGTCATGTCGGAAACTCGCACTTTAACCACTCGTTGCAAATTCATAAAAGCCCAAGTAGATCGTTTCAAAACTCTATTTCATAGAATTTCTTCGTCCAGCCCCGTGAAGGCTCACGAGGTCGGCAACTTGTCAGAAGAGTTTAGTTGTTTCCAAAATTTGTTGGATGAGTATAAGAAGTCAATGGAGGGCCTAATGGAGGCCGACGCTGAAAACTTTGATGAACTTTTCAATGAATTTGACTCTTTTATGACTCATTTTAGCGAGATTAGTAGCGCAGTAAAGGAATTCTTATCAAAAAATAAGATCAGTTCGGGTATAAAACCGAATGTAGGTCAAAATTCTTCGCAAAGTGGCCCTTCAGGAGAGCTCGCTGGATTAAGATTACCACCCTTAGATTTGCCTTCCTTTTCGGGGAAATTCGAGAATTGGGTTCAATTTCATGACTCCTTTACGTCGCTTATTCATAACAACGTTAATTTGACCAACGTTCAGAAATTTTACTATTTGATTTCTTCCCTTAAGGCAGAAGCTGCTAGTTCAATCTCGTCGTTAAAAGTTACCAACGATAACTATACCATTGCTTGGGACATTCTAGTCAAGCGATTTGAAAATAAGAAACTGATCGTAAAATCAAACATAAATGCGTTATTCAGTTTAGAGAACGTAAAAAAGGATTCACATTCGTCTGTTCAAAGGCTGCTCGATAGTGTAGTTAGAATTTTGGAAATTTTAAAGGCGTACGGGGAACCCACAGTCGACACCATACTAATACATATCATAGTTTCGAAGCTCAGCTCAGCAATGCAGACTGACTGGGAATTATGCAAACATGCCGGACAATTTCCTACTTTGCGAGAGTTGTTAGATTTTTTAGAGAGCAAAAGTCACTTATTAGGTTCGCTGGAAGCTGCGAAAATAGGTTCGAGTTTGGGAAATCAGGGATCCGAGCAAAAAAGTCATGCACGCGCTCATGTAGCCAGAGAGCAAGGTAATCACTCTTGTGATTTTTGCAAAAATAGTAATCATTCGATTAGCGCTTGCGAATCATTCTCAAAATTGTCGGTAAACGCTCGTATCGAAGAGGCGCGTCGTTTGAAATTATGCAACAATTGTCTCAAGCCCGGACATTTCGTGGTAAAATGCACATCGTCGAGATGCCGCGTATGCAGAAAAAAGCACCATACTTTACTGTGTTTGCGTCCAAAGCGCGACGCGCACGAAAATACTTCGTCGCCGCGTCCTGGACCGCCAGAATCCAGCAGTGACGCACGGGAGGTCGGGGCCGTCTCCCCGAGCGAGGCACCCGTCGCATCTGTTTCAGCAGCTTGTAGCCGTCCTGCAATCGCGGCGCCAGCGCAAGTTTTATTGTCCACGGTTAGCGTATTCGTAGAAGGATCCTCCGGGTCATTTTCCCGGGCAAAAGCTCTTTTGGACCCCGGATCCCAACTTAACTTAGTTAGCGCCGACTTGTGTCAAAATTTGAAAATTGAGAAACGAGGTAATATCACCTCACTGTCGGGTGTTGGTGCCAGGGCTCTGAACGCTGAATTCAGAGCAAACGTTCGAATCCGCTCCCGTAACGGGAAATACGAGGACATTTTGAGCTGTATTGTGTTAGACAAAATTACGGACCCTCTGCCGGCCCTTTCTTTCTCGTTGAGGGATTTGAAGATCCCACCAAACATTGTGCTAGCCGATTCAGATTGTAATACACCGGGAAAGATTGATCTTTTATTAGGCGCGAATGTCTTTTGGCAAGTGCTCTGTCAGGGACAGGTGAAATTGGGCCCAGAGAAGCCATTCTTAACAAAAACTCTTTTTGGTTGGGTTTTAGGCGGAAACATGAACATCGAAAATCGAGCGCTCATGCTTTCAAATAGAGTTCATTTAAGTGTAGCCGGCATCGAGCACGGCATTCAGAGATTTTGGGAAATCGAGGGGGCTTACGGTTCATCAGGCCGACTCTCTGCTGATGACAAATTTTGCGAAGACCATTTTCAATCGACTACGAAACGGGCGTCGTCGGAGCCGCGTAGGTTCATCGTGAGCATACCTTTCAGGAAAGATGCTCCATCGCTGGGAGACTCGCGCGGTATAGCGTTAAAGCGTTTCTATTCATTAGAAAACAAATTGTCAAAAAATCCCGAGTTGAAAACCGCGTATTCCGCATTTCTCAAAGAATACGAGTCGCTTGGTCACTTGAGCAAGGTGGACGACGAAGCGAGCCTTCCTCATCCTAGGTTTTATTTACCACATTTGCCAGTCATAAAGGAGGACAGTTCAACGACCAAACATCGCGTTGTTTTTGACGGCAGTTGTGCGTCCTCCTCCGGAGTATCGCTTAACGACCTTCAACATAAGGGCCCAGTGGTCCAGCAGTCGTTGTTTGCAATTCTTTGTCGCTTTAGGCAATTCAAGTACGTGCTGAAAGCAGATTGCGCCAAAATGTATAGGCAAATTCTCGTGGACCCCTCGCAGACGCAATACCAATTAATTTTATGGCGTGACGACAAAACCTCAGCGGTAAAATGCTTCAAATTATTAACGGTCACCTACGGTACTAAATCAGCCTCGTACCTAGCAACTAGGTGCTTGATACAAATCGCCCAGGAAATCGAAGCATCGCTTCCAGAGGCCTCATTAAGAATTAGCCGGGATTTTTATGTAGATGACCTACTGACTGGTTTTGAAAATAGGGCGGAAGCCATAAAAACGCAATTCGAAATTAGTAGCGCTTTGTCGGGGTACGGGTTTGAATTGCGAAAGTGGGCATCCAACGACAGTGAAGTAGCTAGCGCCATTGGTGTAGATCGCGGCAGCATGGAGCCCATTTCTTTGACGGAAGACGCCACGGAGAAAACTCTCGGCATTTTTTGGGATACTCGGCGGGACGTGCTAAGTTACAGAGTAAACCCTAGCTGTTGCAAATCAGTTACCAAGCGGGCTATACTCTCTAGTATGGCTCAAATATTCGATCCCTTGGGACTACTTGGTCCAAGCGTTCTAACTTTGAAACTTCTCGTGCAACGGCTTTGGCAGTTGAAGTTGTCATGGGACGAAACGGTGCCCATGGAGATGCGCTCCAGATACGACGAACTCCATTCTTCATTACGCTCTTTGGGCTCGTTGGCAATTCCGAGACGGGTAATTTGCGATGACATAAATTCGATAGATCTCCACGGATTTGCGGACGCGAGTTCTGTAGCCTACGGGTGCGCCGTGTATATACGTTGCGTTGACGCGCGCGGTAATGTCACCACCAATTTGCTTTGTGCTAAGTCAAGGGTCGCTCCATTAAAAACAATATCCTTGCCTCGTTTGGAGCTTTGCGCAGCCTTACTGTTGGCTCGTTTGATTAAAACTATACTCGATTCCTCCGCATTTAAATTTGACCGCGTGTACTATTGGTCGGACTCCACCATAACTCTGCACTGGATAAATAAGGATGCGAGTAATTGGAAGACGTTCGTCGCGAACCGGGTGTCCGAGATTCACGAACTAAGCAATAGGGAAGAATGGTTTCACGTGCGTACAAATTGCAACCCGTCCGATATAATTAGCAGGGGAATGTTACCCCAGGAGTTACTCAACTCACGCTTGTGGTGGCACGGGCCAGAATTTTTGTCACAGGCGGACTTAAAACCCCAGCCCGTTAAAATTGATTCGGGTGAGCTAGCATCCCAAGAGTCGCGCCCAGTAGTGGCCACTCTTCACCATCGCGTCCCAGAATTTGAACTTTTCAGGCGCTATTCCAGTTTTACAAAATTACAGCGCGTAGTCGCGTACTGCCTGCGTCTCGCGAGAAACAGAAACACCGAAACGCGCTGGTCGGGACCTCCAGCCATTGACGAATTGGAGGACGCGACTCGCCGCCTGATCAAAATTGCCCAGGCGGAAGTCTTTTCCGGAGAAATAGCAGTTTTGTCTAAAAAAGCGCCATTGCCGAAAAATAGTGCGCTGCTTTCTCTAAACCCATTTCTGGACGATCAGGGCCTACTGCGCGTGGGCGGCCGTCTAGAAAACTCCAATCTAAGCTTTGATCAGAAACATCCCCTTTTGTTACCAGCTAGTCACCCTTTGTCGTTGCTAATCGTGAAGCAAGAGCATTTGCGGCTCTTGCATTGTGGACACTCGGTGTTACTGGCCTCATTGCGGGATAAGTTTTGGATCGTGAGAGCCAAAGACCTAATACGTAAAGTAATACACAATTGCGTGATATGCTTCCGGGCCAAGCCTAAGATGAATGAACACTTGATGGGATCACTACCCGAAGCTCGTGTCACACCCTCTCCCCCTTTCAGTAATTGCGGGATAGATTACGCGGGTCCCGTGTTTATAAAAAACAAATCCGGGCGAGGCGCGAAAGAAGTAAAGGCTTACGTAGCCCTATTTGTGTGTTTAGCCACGAAGGCTATTCATCTTGAACTCGTGGAAGACCTCACGACGGAGGCTTTCATCGCATCATTGAGGAGATTCATCTCCAGACGCGGTTTACCCTCCAACATATTTTCTGACAATGCTACCTGTTTCACCGGTGCCAGAAATCAGCTATCGGAATTAAAAAATATCCTGTCAGGCTCTAGTGAGCAATGCATAAGGGAAGAATTGTCGAAACATAACATTAAGTGGAATTTTATTCCGGCACGCTCTCCGCACTTTGGCGGCATTTGGGAAGCGGGGGTAAAGTCATTGAAATATTATTTAAGGCGAATATCTTGCAATGCAAAGTTAACTTTCGTTGAGTATTACACCATGCTGACTCAAGTGGAGGCGATACTAAATTCCCGTCCACTCTGTGTTCTCCCTACCGACGCCTCATTCCCCGAAGTCCTTACTCCTGCCCACTTCTTGATCGGTCGGAAGCTGACTTCGTTTCCGGAAGCCCAACTCCAGGGCATACCGGAAAATCGTCTCAGCCGCTATGGGCTGGTCCAGCGGCTGTCCCAGCAGTTTTGGGATCGCTGGTCCCGGGACTACCTCCACCTCCTGCAGCGCCGGCCTAAGTGGAAGTCCTCCAGCACGTCTCTAGCCCCCCAGGTGGGCGACGTGGTACTCGTCCACGACGAGGCATCTCCAAGCTACCGTTGGCCACTGGCAATCATTTCGGCCACATATCCAGGAGCGGATGGTGTTGTGCGTGTGGTGCAAGTGCGCGATTCCCGAGGGAATCTCCTGAAACGCTCGGTGCGTAAAGTGTACATCCTACCCAAAGACGATCATTGCGATCAAGGGCAATAAACATTGACTTTGCTCTTAGTTGGTAGTTTTCGCTAATTGAACATTTTGCTAGGTTTAGTTGTTTCTTTGCTTGTATTCATGCTAGTTGTAAGTTATCTGTAAGACTCTTGGATTATCATCTGTCATTAGTTCTTGTTATGCATTTGATTATTTTGTAGTGTTAGATTTCAGTTTAATTTTGGGATTTAATCACGTCGTGCCATAGTCGGCACTTCGGGGGCGGCATGTTTGATTCACACAGATGCGTGCATCAAAACCTTTTTGATTATAATTAATCACGTAATTCAAGTCATAACTGTTTTATCTCATTCAAAGGTCGTGGTAAAGCCAAATTTGCATCTTGCCGTATTTGTTTGCCTCTGTTAATGTTGGAAAGGAATTTGTAAGCTTCCCTTAATGGCTTTAAAGCGGATGGATACATTTTCTACTAGAACTTAAGCCGACTTAGCATATTTGGGAATCATGGGTTTATGGATTTCGTTCAATTGCCTCATTGAGAGAGCTTAGCATTAAGGTTTCTTAGAATAAGCATTTTTCCTAAATAACGTGCGATGCTCCGATTGGCTACGCAGGATCGCCTCAGCCAATAGTGTTTGAGCTTGCCCCTCCTTGAATTGGCGAGTTCGTCTCGCTGTAAATTCAGAGTTAGTTAGATTCAGAGCCTCGAGGAAGCAAGTTCAGCTATGCTTTGTGCTAGTTTGCGTTTCGGTCTAACTCCCTGGTAAAGTCGTTTCCAGGTTGTTTTGTGTTACGGTTACGCGCAATTCGCTATTTTCGCGTGGCCAATCCAAGCGTGTCACAACAGTTGAAGCTTTTGTAAAAACCATCGGTCCATCAGTGACGTTTGTAATCGTTGTTACTCAATATACTCGTGTTTGTTAAGTCTTGTTTCACTCCAACAACTAACTGAACCCAAGTTAGGGTTATTAAGTGGCAGTTCCCGGCAATCCCATTGAACCGGAACTCGCAGTGGATTAATTGGGGGCCCCATTCGTGGAAGCCTCTTATCAAGTTAATCGTACAAAAAACAGATGGTTTTGTTACAATATGTTGTATATTTGTAAAGGAATTTTTAGTATTTGTTTATGTGCTGTTGAATAGTAGTTATATTTTATTTTTCATGAATTTGGTAGTTTCTAACATATCATGGGGCATGTAGATTATATATCTACGTGGCATAAAACCGAAAATATTTCGTACAAATATATACAGGGTGAGCACCTTAAAAAATAAAGCTGTGTTTATTTTTACTTTAACTGAGGTATAAATAAAAGTAGCAATGTACACATACCTCAGACTTTACTGTTGACGAAAATGGAAACCATGAGATACACAATAAATATTCTAAAAAATAAGACATTTAACAGTAAATGCGTTCTATTTAAGGCAGTCGCATTTCACCGATCGGAGGCGTCCTGGTGAGTGAGGCAGCAAACACGTGCTTTACTTCAGGCTACGCGCAGATCATTGAAACTGGCTCGTTCGCAAGCGCCGAAGTTCGAATCCCATCGCCGGTAATTCGTTTATATACGTAATTTGCATTACCAAGTGTTTTCTTTTATTGTTCCGGTATTGTTACTAACGTGAAGATATTTTAATCCTTATTTTCGTTTAGTTTTTAAAATTGTTTAGTGTAACAACATCCACTTGCAAGGAAAGTTCTGAGTAAAACTCTTTACAGATTTTTTGTTAATATGAAACCCCCATTTCAGACGTGTGTCCAGATATACTTCTAGGTATTTGACTGCTGAGTATTGTGGATTCCAGGCTATTACGTTTTGATTCATTACGTATCAAGTTTAGCGTGCTATCTATTTTTCTAAGGGGAAAAGTCTTGCACTCACGCTTGGCTGCCTTTATTATGATTCACCATTTGTTCAACCATTGCACTAATTGACCTTTGTAGGAGTGAGATGGCTATTTTTAGATTGTGATTTTGCAAAAACAAAATTGTGTTGTCTGCGAAAAGTGCGAATTCTACTCCTGCAATTTCTGGGATGTCATGAACATAAATAACAGCGGACTCAAGATGCTTCCCTGTGGTACGTTTCTTATTTCTGAGAAAGTGGTATTTAATCGTACTACGAATGTTGTATGTTGAAAAAATGATGTTAAAATACCAATCAAATAGGAGGGAGCCTTTATCTGAATTAGTTTGTACAGTAGCCCGTGAGTCCAAACTTTGTCGAATACCTGTTGTAGATCTAAGAATGCGGCTACTGTATATTTTTTCCTTCACGTCCTTTTTCAATTTCTTCTGTTATACGCAGCAGCTGACGACCGGTGGAATGTTTTTTATGAAATCTGTATTAATAAAGAGGCACAATGTTGTGACTAACGACATAGTCTCGCAATCGTATGTAGATTATCTTTTCTAGTAGTTTAGATATTGTCGTGAAGAGGCTTATAGATCTGTAGTTTCCAGGGTTAGCTTTATCTTTATCTGGTTTGTGAAAAAGCAGAATATAAGCATGTTTCCATGTTTTAGGAAAATAGCCTAGTCTTAGACACGCATTAAAAATAGTTGACAAAATAGCTATTTATGCAACAAGTGCTAATAGTTGACGTTTATACACGAGACATGAAAATTATGAAACTAAGCCGAAGGCTGAGTTTTATAACATGTCTCGTGCATAAACGACTTTTAGCACACGTTGCATACAATATTTTATCTACGACCTTAATTTTACTGTTATTAATCCATAAATATCGATTTAACAAAGGTTTGCATCTACATTTCTAATTTATGTTATAATAAACAGTAGCCCATGCCGCGCGAGCGAATGTTTGCGAAGCCAGTACTGTTAAGATCAGTTACGAAATGTAATTATTAATACTCCACATCTGACTGTATTCATTACATAACGCTTTAATTATTTCAAAAACACTACCTTTAACGCAAGAAGAAACTAGAATAACTTTACAACTTCACTTCCAGTTCGAAATTGTAGTTTTATAACCTCACTTCACTTTTAGCACATGGGCTAAAAGTAAACAGCTGATTTCTTTAACTACGGTAAACTATGAAACGTCACTTTTAGTGAAACAAGCTAGCGCTAAACGGCCTACTTTTAGTAGTGGTCGTAGATAAAAGGATTTACTTGCTAGATTTATGAAAATAATGTTGGGGATCATGTCTTGTGCAGGTGAGGTTTTAATTTGCAAGGTCATTATTTTTTCCAGTTCTCGTGGAGATGTTGGTTTAAATTGTCCTACATTTCGATTTATGTGATTTATCACATAATTGATTACTTACTCTATGTCATGTACATTATGTTGGTTTACGTCTTCCGGAGTCGAAGCCGGACATCTCGGCGCCGTCATCTCGGCGCGGGGCCAGCTCGGCGCCCGGACAACTCAACGCGAAGCCATCTCGGCGCCAGCCAACTCGGCGCAAGGCCATCGCGGCGCCGAATTCAAATTTGCAAACTACAGTGTGCACTACGTAAGAAAATTATTATAAACAAATAATAAACAAAATATTTAGAATTTCTTGGAAAATCAAACACTAACGACCAGAGGTGGTTGCCAAGATGTCCTAGACCCTCCGGGGTGCATTTTTTTTTCGATTTGCTTAGCGAGTATATTGCTTTTGTTCTGACCTGAAAAATATACTATAATATCTTTAGCAAATGATGGTATTAGGGTGAGTCGTTTTAGTATCTTTTTCGTGACTTGCCACAGGGATGTACCTTTGATAGAAATTTATCCTTTGATTATCTAGCTCTCATTTAACTTATGTCAATTGATTTAATCGAATTTTTAAAACTGGATCTCTTAATGCTTTTCAAGCTTATCAACTTTGATTTTTGATTTTAATTAGGTTAAGAACTTCTATGGATAGTTGTAGGTAGTTGAGGTTGTGCCTTCTTCTTCTTTTCGTGTTTTCTGTCTCTATGCATGTGCAATAATTGCGGGTATGTCCATATCGTTGGCATCTTTTATGTTATCTGATTTCCTTTGAAGTTCTACCGACACTATACAATAGTTAAATTTCTGTCGCGTTTTGTTCTGTCTTTTTTTGTTAAATCTAGCGTACATAAGGGCATCGGGATTTTATTTTTATTATATGGTCGTACGACCTTGGTAACCGGATATCCTAGCTTTATTAGTTCTTCTATCACTTCCGAGTAACGTAAGGAGATAGAAACATTATGCAACATCATAGAAAGAATAAGTTGACTCATGTATGGGTCCCTAAAGTGTGAAATTTTAATCGATTCTCTGTATAAAATTTAATGGGATTACGGTAATCATCACTACAGCTTAGATTAATTCTTAAAAACTGATCTTTGGTAACGGTAACGGCATTTTTTGCAATTTGTTTTATATATTTCAAATTTTCTTGGTAGTTGGTCGCGTTGTATAGATAAATTGGTGGTAGTAGTAGCAGTAGTAGTATTTGTGAGGATACTCATGTCAAGGAAGTAGGCCTTCATAGGCCCTTTTTGCCAACCCCATTGACAAGGTGTAGGCATGCAGAGGACCAGGTACCTTAGTACTACTTAGAATTTAGCCTTTTAATCTGGTGGTCCTTTGGGCTTCCTCGAAGTTGATTGCACTTTATCAGACTGGGCTGTACACATATTTTCAGCTTGCAAATATTCGTCTTGTTGGTTATTTTTGCTTCCACTGTTGTCTTTGCATAAAACATACTACGGGTTTATAGCAATTAAAGTTACAGGTTCAAATAGATACCTTTTGTTAGCTTATACCTACTATTGCGGGTGGTGTAAAGTTTGAGCTATCACGTTTATTATTATTATCATTACTAGTCATGTTGATAATGGAACTTTGAACCCTCCGACGGGGCTCATTTGTTATTTGCCTGATATAACGAGTTATTAGTTATAGAATTATAAACACCTATTATTGAAATGCTTGTTCGCGCAATATCACTCATGCATGTGCGGTCGCTGCGGTCTTACATCTGCTCACGATGGCTGTTTACACGAAACCTAAAAATGTATATGTATAGTAACAGATTCCAAATATCGTACACCCAACAAAAGCAGGTACCAAAAGAATATAAACTCACTATTCGTGTGTTATCATATTGTCTCATCGAACCCGGTAAAAACAGTCGCAACGGCATCGCTTTACTTCTTTAAAGCGAAGTGAATGTATTGATAGCACCGTTATAAGCATTGACTCATGCTGTTTCTTTTGTTCTATTGTCCATTACAACTATTATACGCTACAAAGAAAAGCATTAAACAAATTATATGTGCCAATAAATATAAAAACTGTAAATTTTGTGAACTCGATAATGGACATATTTGGTTTAGTACTACGAGAGCAAGGTTGTGTGTGGTATAATCTACATAGAATAATCAAAACATTCTAAGCATAATTATTGATTCTTATTAAAGATAATATTGAAATTGAACACAATGACTACTTGAACTAATCGCTGCTTTATCGGCAAATTATGTCGCTTTACTTTTTTACAGTACAGAGCTTAGTATTTCGAGATCTCTTGTTCAGGACATATTACCTACACTAAAATTACAACAATGGCTAAACTAATTGGCTTCCTATTTTCTTTTGTGTTTATAGGAAGCGCTCTATGTGAATTCACCCCCATTGTAATGTGGCATGGCATGGGTAAGTAGGTTTAATTCGCATTCCCAAAAAGGTACCTCATAACAGGTTTCGCCTTGATCAGGCGATTCCTGTTGTAATCCGTTCAGTTTAGGACGGTTCAAGAGGAGAATAGAAGACGCTTTGCCTGGTGTTCATGTGGTATCTTTAAAAATCGGAAACAACATTATCGATGATATGACCAACGGCTTCCTGATGCACCCAGACAAGCAAGTGGAATTGGCTTGTGACATAATTAAGTCAGATCCTTTGCTTGCCAACGGATACAATGCCATAGGATTTTCTCAAGGTTCTCAATTTTTGTAAGAACAGCCTTAGCTAGACCTTGGTTTCATTAATCACACCAAATTTAAAGGCGTGCTCTGGCCCAAAGGTGTCCTGAGCCCAGACTAAAGAATTTGGCCTCTTTAGGCGGCCAACACCAAGGCGTATATGGGTTGCCTCAATGTGATGCTGCTGCTAGTAAATTTTGTGACGCTCTTCGGCCAATCATCAGCAAAGCAGCTTACGTCAGGTAAGTATCTTTACAATTAAAATATATAGGCTCGCCAAAAGTGGTTTTAGTTTTATTCAGATGAGCTTAGTTCAAGCCACGTACTGGCACGACCCGGTAGATCATGAAGCGTACCTAAACGGAAACACTTTCCTGGCCGATATCAACAACGAAATTTCTATCAACCAAACATACATAGATAGCCTCCAAACAGCTGAAAACCTAATTTTTGTTAAATTTGAAGAAGATAGCATGGTTCAGCCAAAAGAGTCACAGTGGTTTGGTTTCTACAAACCTGGACAGTCAAACGAAATTCAGTCTTTGCAGGAATCCGAAGTTTATGTGAGTATAGTTTAGTTCACACGTATATAATGCTTTTTATGAAAAGGAAAAGAGAAAAGTACGCAATAGTAAAAAAGATGCATGTCAACAGATGCTATGAAATAGAATTATTTTATTGAATCACCTCAACCTATTATCTTCTGCAGATATATTCAGCGATCGTTCCATAAGTACCTGGTTGAGGTAAAAGTATAACTTCTGTGAGTAAAGCGTGAACACATATTATGGTCTCAGCATCAATCAACGACTGAAACGAAATCATAATTGTGTTCAACATACACCAATCAAGGTGTCTAGTTATATTTGGATCCTTCAAGGGTTTTCAATGCGCCTTCAACGTATTTTTATAGCTTTTCCTGCAATTTATTTTTTAATATGTTTGTCTTTGAATCTTTAGAGGTTTTCTGCTTGCAGGATCGGCTAGGATTGAATCAAATGGATGCCGATGGCAAACTCCACTTTTTATCTACGCCCGGAGATCATCTAGAAGTCAGCTGGCCTTGGTTTGTGGAGAACATCCTCGATAAGTTTTTTAGATGAAGTACGTGAGATTTTTAAACAATATTGTTGACTACACAATAAACACGTTAAGATTTAATTCCTTTTATCTCAATTCCACTTAAACTAGAACATTAATTAAGTACAAACGAATTTAGCGAATAACCTTTTCCATTTAATAATAACTACAGATGTTCAAACTTCAGTATCTTAACTGCTTATATAGAACATTATGCCATGATGATCGCCAACCTCAGACTATGAGACGGCACCTAAAGAGAGAGAGATAGAACATTGCGTTTTAATATCCTCAACAGTTTTATTCCAAACAATACCACTTAAGCAGCTCTGTAAATCTTCCAAATTTCAAAGATATAGGTAGGTTAAAAAAAATTGAAAATAACAAACTTTAAAAATATATTTACAATTCCTACAACAACAATTTTTTCAACATTAAACTTGCAACGATATCTTCGAGACACATTTTTGGCATACAAATAATTTTAATGATTTCAAATTGGGATGTCGCTATCTTGCTACATTTTAGCTCTGTATTTTATTGCACTTTTTGGGAGAGGGTCACGTGGTGCACAACTCTGCAGCGCGTGGCTTCAACACAGCCGTTTTCTCCACTATTTGAATCCCCAGTCTGAATTCCAGATAACGCGGGCCCCAAAAGCGTATAAAAGCACGTGCTCCGGGCAGAATAAAGAATCACCTCTTCTAAACCCGAAGAATCTACCTGGGTACACAAGGCGCTGGTTCAGGTGACCTGCACAACCACCCTTTCCCAAAACCCCGACCGAACTTGGCGCTGGTCTGTGAAGAGTTTGGTTTTCGCCTGAAAAATGTGTTGTGTTGACCTGGTGAACACTTGGAGCCGGATCAACTAACAAGTTTTCACCTAATCCACCGATTTGGACACCGGAGCTACTCCAGGTGCATATCCATCTTCCCCGACCACCCTCTATACTATAACTCGAAACCCACAACGGAAGTTACAAGTCTAGGGCGTTGAACACTACATGAATTATCCGACTTCCTGGTGGCCGTTACAAAAATATAGGAGCATAATCCGCACAGAGGTGAACTCACCTTCAAAATCCTTGAACACCAGGTCATTCCTGTCACCCACTAATGATCAATTATTTTTAATACGACACAGCAGTTATTGACACCGGTAAAGTTAGTTTTGTTCGCAGGGTTAACGGTTAGCCATTTTTAAAACTTTCGAGGCATTACCTATAGGCCACCAGTCGAGCTCCACGAGCAACATAGGTTACAGCAGGCCTTAGGCGTTTAGCCTTCCATCCACCCTCGTACATAATTTGACATTTTGTTATAATTTATTAAGAACATTATTTTATTTTCTAATACAAGAGTATGAATAGACGTTTATTTTTGACTACTTTTCTTTGGATGTGTTTACAGTACCACGGCACAAGCATAGATCTATCCGAGGTCCAATGTAACAGGGAAAATAAATAATAATTTCCCCTTTTGTGTTATATTTTTCTAAAACCAGAGTACAGACGTTACATACTGACCTGTAAAATGTGCAACTCTTCCCCTTCCCTTCTTTTTGTCGGTGCCATACCCGTTGAAAGAATAGTGGCGATCATGTTTGCTATCGTTATTTTACTGACAGCCATTCTGAAGAGACGTCTATTGTTTCTCCGAACCATTGTCTAAGGTTTTTCATCCAAGATGTTCTCCTTCTTCCAGGAATTATCTTTCTCCGATTTTTCCTTAGATTGCCAGACATAGGGTCCTATATCTCTGGATGTCTTATTACATGGCCGAAATATAACAGCGTCATAATCTTCACAATGTTGATGATTTGTTTCTTCATATTTATTTTGTTCACCACTGCATTTGTGGCTCAATCCGTCCAACTCATGCTCGGCATGCGTCTAAAGACTCATATTCCAAAAACTTCAAAGTAATATCGGTGAGGATTCAAACACATACCAGCGGACACATACTATGAGTAGATATTTGGATTGTCTCAACACAAAGCATGCATATGAATATGGTTCTCGCTTGTTCAATTTGGAATATATTCTCTTTCGAATGGTCCCCCTCATCACGGGGTAACTATTCTATGTTATTATTTTGTCGACTCTTTCTACTCGACTTAGTCTGCTCAGCAGTTATGCATCCACAATTGTTAGAGCCATTGCTATCTGCCATAAGCATATCATTATCCTCTTCGCCTCGAGCATTCAAAAACCACCTCACACCTAGCAGTAAACTTGTTGAGGCTGAACGAGACAAATTTAGTTAGTACACTGCACTTTTTGAACATAGATTATCGCTTTGCACAATTAGAGATTGAACCTAAGAGATCAATTTAGGAAGTGGAGGCATTCGAAATTCAGAATTCAATATGGCGACTTGAAGTGGCAATTAACGCTCTGGTAACTTCCTCATAAACCTTCCATGTCAGGTGTTTACGGTTGCCACTGAAGCCGCGCCTGTGCTGCAGCTAGTAAATTCATGGAAACTATAGAGGACATTGTATTTTTTCTCCCATTCACCTGCTCTTTAATGGATTAATAGGTATATTTGGTTTCGGCCAGAATCATAAAGAATCCGGAGCTCAGTTAGTCCTAATTATTTTAGAACATGAAAGAAACACATTACTAACACGACGTCAGTAACCGTAGTACAGAGGATATTGTTAACACCATGGCAGGCCATATCGTGCACTTGCAAGATCAGACGACTATCTGTTTATTTCATTTTCCCAAATGAAGCGGAAACTACGGAGGTGTCTTCGTTGTTAAGGCTGGCATTTACACTTGACAATTTCTTGCATTTAGTGCCAACTTATTTCCATTATTTTGAGACCAAGGCTATAGATGGAAACATGATCAATATTTTATATAATTCTTGTATGTCTTACCTATCCATTGACACAAAGAAATTTTGGAATTTCTCAATATTGATTATGTTCTGGCTAAACAACATTAAAATATTTGGGAAATTGTGAACAATTTAAGGAAAGAATATAGGCAACACGTCGCGCGCAGATAAGCCGACTACAGAATTCATGCTGAGATAAGCAAGCAGATTATAGTTTTACGAAACTAATACTTCTCTCTAAAGTGATACTTAGGTAGTATGGTTTTTTAAATTGTGCGTTTAGGATTAGTTCAAGCATATAATGGAATAATATTACACTTTTCAATCAAATTTGAGTAGATTGGGAGTATTGTAAAAAATATATAATATAAAACATAAATAAACGTGTCTTTAAAGAAACTGAACCAAGTAAAATAATGTAGGCAACAAGAAAGTTAAAAATAATTATTTTTGCATTACTGTAACGACGTAATTCTCAACAACGCATATTTTATGTATATTACGCGTTTCATCGATTGATGATTTTTTGCAAATAATAAATAGTGATTGGGCGTTGCTAGTATGAGTTACATTTTCAATGTGAGTATGGGTTACCAAATATAGTATAACGAATTAAACGTTCGTTACATAATATTTTATTCGACTGCATGAAGTAAAGAGTCTTTGATCATAATTTTTTAGCGTCCGAATATTAGTAGTTTTCCTTTTCGGCCTAGGACGAAAAGTTAAGTAACCTAGCAACCACGACAAAAATTTATACTGTACTGAAAAGGTTACCTTTTCTTCCATATATCCCAAACAAAAAACATCACTTTTTGACAATATATAAACAATATTTTACAATATAAATGAAGTTGTGTTTAACAATTTTTAGAATTAGTAAAGAAATATAGTTTTAGAGTAAGTAATTTAAAATGTAAAAATTAATTATTTTGAAAGTAGGTAAATACAGATCATAAATCACCAAACTGAAACTAACACAAATATCTATATACATATCGGTAAACCGCAAAATTTTCAAAGATACTTCTTACGCAATTCTTGACTTCTAACTTTACGGGGATCGATTAATTCAGGCAAAAGTGCACTTTTGTAAAAGTGATACGTTTGGGAACTTGGCTTTCCCAGAAATTTTCATCCTTGTATATAATTTGATAAAACAAGTCTTTTGGCGTCCATACAACGAAATAACATTTGTTTTTATTTGCGATGTTTAATTGACCTTGTACTTGGTGCATATAATTGTAATTATTCTTTAATTGAAGACCACCGCTGTCATCAAATGTCAAAATTTTATAACACCATTTTCAGTTGCTTCTTTCGGTGTTGACATTCTTGAATTATAAGGACATTTTACTTGATGGCGTCATCACCTATTAATCTATCAGGAGATGCAGCTAAAAATTGATATTTTGGGTCTACAAATAGGCCACAACTTGTTACTTCTAATCCAGAAATTTCTTGAAATTGGGCAATTGCTCTGCTTTCGTTTTGTATGCCGTAGTGAGTTGCCAAAGATCCAAAAAATTCTTGATATAGAAGAGCCTTTACCGTGTTCGCTGTGGAAGTGGTTTTCTTTAGTTTTGAGCTCCACATCGTGCTGTATAAGACCCTCGTTGCGAATAATTAATTCTTTTTCCCGCCACATATTTTGCAACAACGGAGTTGAACGTCTCAACAATATTAGTATCGACATCTTCTATCAAGCTGTTCGCGTGCATGGCTACCCTATTAACCGCATTGACAATATCTTCATGAATGGGACTTGACGTAAATTCGGGGTATATGTTTTCTTCATTTTCTTTTGAACCGTTACAAAAATAGTCCGCACAATCATTGTGTTCACAAAAAATGTGTTTATAACCGTTTAAGATGTCGGATTTGAGTAGAGAGATTTTTTCTTTTGTAGGAATCGGTTGATTTTTCCTGTACTCGACTGCTTTAGTCACGCCATAACGAAAACGTAGCTGACTTTTTAATAAGTGTGATTTAATCAATGGAGACACTTTTGGTTTTTTAGCTGCTTCTTTGATTTTATTTCTAGATTTCTGAGGATGTGGTTTTTGCACTCTGTCTTCTGTATTATAAATTGTGGTCCATAAGGAGCAGCATCCTTAATTTTTCGCATAACGCTGCTATCGCCGTCTCCTATTAGTTTTCCGTAAATTAAACCATGCATATCAATAGATTTTTTGAAGCCCTCTACGATTATTCCAGCTTCCATAGCAGCTGTAGAAGCATGCCAATTTTTGAAATAGTTGTGCTCAATTGCCTTTTGTAATTTTTTTTCTTGCCGGCATATTCGACAATATTTATTTTTTATGGCAACATATAAATTTTTTTTAGTTCGCCAACCAATAATAGCGCCTACACCCGACAAGGCGGTATAATTCGATTTCTAAGATCGTTTTGACCATGCGCCATCCGCAGCAACAGTAGTTATTGGTACCCCATTGTCATCAAGTTCGCCAGCTTCTATCGCCAGCTTCTTTTCTTCTTTTCCTGCTTCTATCATTTCATCCCATGCTAAGGCCGTTATACCAGTGTATACTGTTTCCTGGTGTTTGAAAAATGTCCGACTCGAGATTGGTGAAACATTTAATGCAGAAGTGATTTCTGCCAAACATGCGTAACTACCACCGGTGCATACAATTCCTAATGACAAAACAAAAATTTAATTAACGAATAATAAGAAGATTTCGAAATTTATTATGCGGTATCCAGCCATCTTTGACGATGTATAAAACTTATAATCAGTGGCGTAACTACAAAAAATGCCCCCCCCCCCCCCCGCAAGTAAGCCCATACCCACCCTATCAAAAATGTATACACTTTTGCTAAACTTGAATTAGGAAAACCAAATATTTACTTTAACAATTTCAAAATTTTTATTTTTATTTAAAAAACAGTGTTCATAATATTACCGCATTGATATAAAATCAAAATATAGTCCGTTTACTCCAAATATATGTTTCAATTTGAAAATATGGATTTTACTTTCCGAAGTTAGATTTGCAGTTCAAAAACAATTTGATTTGAAAATTTGGATAGTTTATTTTAAAAATGTTAACAATAATTTTAAATGTTTCAAAACATTATTTTTCAATTTTATAATATTTCGATATTATTGCAACCATTTATAATATATTTGAAAATCACCGACACACGAAAACTGGAGAAAACCTATTAAAATCCGAAATATCTCGATAACAAGGCAGTAACTTCAAAATTCCTAACAGCGACTTTTTGCTGAAAATTAAACACGGAGTTCTAAAATTCTACCAGATTTTTAAAAAAGCCAGTGGCGTACATTTACGTTTTGGAAAAATTGTCAACATGGGAATGCTCAACAATGACCCAAAGATTACAAGACATGTTCGATAATTATGTATACCAAATTTAGATATATACTATATACAGGGTGCCCGCTTTTGCCAATGTCGTTTTCGTCTCGCAACTCTTTTATTATTAACAATTTTTGAAATATATGAAAACTTTTTTAATTCAACTTTTTAGCTAAAATATTATAGCGGTATAAAAAAATTTACACCACGTTTCGATTTTTCAGAATCATCGTCAAGTTCATTTTTTCTTATAGGCGCCATATTTCAACATTTACTGTAAATTTATTTTATTTTATTACATTACACTATTAAAATTCAAATCTTATGTTGTTTTCCAATATGTATTGTTATCAATATGCCTTTTTTAAAATTAAATGGATAGAGCTTTATACATTTTCAAATTCAGAACGAAAAATTCAATCGAAATGCGTATAAATGCAATATGGCCCCCATAAGAAAAAAATTAATCCGATGATGACTCGAAACTCTATTAAAATGTACTTTGCGCAAGACAAACTACTGAACGCAAACTGTCACATCAACAAACGTTATGATTTTGTTTTGTTTGCATTTGTTTTTCCATGGGTCCCATGGCATTTAACTTTTTTTTTTTAAATATTCGCAGTTTGCGTAACATAAACTGTATCATGTTATACATTGTTGAAATCGGCAAGAAATTATCTATTTAACTGTAAACAAAATCTAATATAGCGCCTATCAGCAAAAATGAACATGATGATGATTCTGAAAAATTGAAACGTGTAAAAATTTTGATACCGCTACAATATTCTAGCTAACCTTCTTCGTAGCTATTCAAATAAGCGAGATGCCCATGTTCAGCCTCGAAAAGCGGGCACCTTGTATATATATTATATATAAGATATTAATTACCTAACACTGCAGCCGTTGTAACATCAAGCTGATCTGTAGCTGGATCTTCCGTGGATACAGTATCTACTTTGTTACACATTTTGCACTGAGTTGTAAAAATGCTGCGAAAACCAAGTCTCTTTTCGCTAATAATTTCCACATCACAAAATGTGCAATCAAAACCATTGTGTTTAAAAGATTGGAGAGTTTTCAGTAGGTACTGTATATCTACTATTCTTCGTCCAGTAAAATCGAACGATTCTTGAGGTTCTTCTACTTCTATGACCAGCTCTGGCAATTCATCAGAAAACTCTTCGAATGTTTCGAGAATGGCTGATGACATCTCATTTTCAACAGAAGTAGTATCGACAATATTTTCGCTGACATCTTCGCTGATAGAACAATCACTAACACGATCACTTGAATATTTTGAATCACTCAACACATCAACCCGTTTTTTGCGCTTTGCAAAACGCGCCCGTTTTAACTGCATCTTACAACTTTTTGGTTTGGACAAATAGGCACCACGTTTATTTCCCATTTTTTTTTAAATTTAAAAGTGACAACACAAATTACGAACAATCAAGACTGAACGAAAATTGCTAATGACATCAGGGTTAACAATTTGCGATTTTATACTGAAGTAGTAGCCTACTAAGCAACTGATAATTTGAGGAGGGGCAAAACAATAACCAGTTGCACAAGCACCTCATTGATTTTATTATTCGACATAAATACAGCTATTATCATTACTCATCCATAAAAGCAACATATTTTCCGTTTCTGGAAGTTCTAAATAAGATAACTTTTAGGAACGCATTTAGGCAAGCACTGTAAATAGATAACAGCTTTGCAATAACAATAATGAGCAATTTATAACATCATTACCGATGACTAGCAAGAATGCAAAAACATTGATGTTGAATTTATATATTTATTATTAGTTTAATGGTCTGTTAATATTTGTTTTGGTTACCGTATAGCTAACCCTATAGAACAAATATACCAATAAAAGAGAATTTTGAAAAGTTAGATTATTTTTGAAATACAGAACTGCCTGTGTTCGTTTTATATGCTTTATACAGAAAATAAGTCTGAAATATTTGAGCACCATTAGCCAGGTAGATAGTATACGTCGAGTTGTAAGGGTAGGTAATCGGTTGTAATATGTTGTAATCGGCTTATCCTGCAAGCATAGCTCTAGCATAGTGAACAAAATTATATTTGGTCGTTAGACAACCCAATATACAAGAATTTGAAGTTCGGTTTAAGTAAACTCCAGTCCTAAATGAGGGAATTTGTGTGTCGACATTGTGACAACATAAACTTGAGACTAAAATTATGTAGAACATAATTCGAAAGCGGAATGAAAATATTTCTTTCTTATTTGTCAGGCCACGTGTGATAGTTTTGTTTCTGGAGCTACTTGTCGGAATGTACCATATCCTCACTGCTGCCGAACAGCATTCTTCAAGCTATCAACAGCAACCTCTTTCAAACCAAATTAATATTATTAATCTGCTAGATTGGTGGTATTTTGTAACAGCGTTTCGTGTCACGTATGGGGGCTGCACCGCCATAAAAAAAACTCCACCGCAATATCTACAAACATCAAACAGTTCTATCAATTCACTTGTCACAAGTCAAAATTATACCCATTCGGAGTCACCTTACTTTTGTCTGTCACTGTTCATCTTTAGTAAAATAGATGAAATGGAGGAAATTTGAAAAGAATACATTTCGATTTAAAAATCTGCTGTGATACACGCACACAACTTCCTTTTACATTAATATTATAATTATTATTCAAAAATTTGTTTTTTTTTTACATTTTTAAGCATTTGTCAAATAATAATTTACGATACAAGTGCGAAAAGCTAGGCTTTAGTCACGAGTGGGGCAGAGTTAAAACTCGAGTGAGTGAGCGTTTTAAGCCCCGCGAGTAAATAGATGCTTTACGCATGTGTATTGTACAATATTTTACCTACGATAGAATCCAGAAAACACCTTAAATATAAAAAAATATTTTAAATGTAAATTAGGACTACTAGCAACCGGTAGTAATTTTGCCTGATTAAAAACCTTAAAACAAATTGCTACGGGCGCCGTCACTAATGAAATCGTTTTAAACACGTTGCTACTGACGACGTACTAATGAAAACATGTTTTTAAATAGTCGCTTCCCAAACTTAAAATTGCCAACTAAATGTCAATTTTACACACTGTCGTAGATAAAATTACAAATTCTACAAAAACCGTACAAAATAGTTACTTGAAATGTCAAATTTTCTTTAAAATTTTAAGCAGAATTCAAAAATATCATAATACACTCGGAGTTTTATTTAAAATAACAAAGCTAATAGCGGCTTTCGGTATAACTGGAAATGATATCGCAGTCAAAATATTGTAGTTGTCGTTCTTACACATAAAATATATGGCCAAAGTTTCAGATTATCAATTTTATTAGTTCTAATAAGGCCCTATAAAATAGGAGTTATTAAAAAAAGAAAAAAGAAGAAGAAAAAACCATTTTAGAGGTAGGTATTCAATTGGAAAATCTCACATCAGTACACATTAAAAATATAATAAAAGTGCAACGTTTGAAAAAATGTTTTTGAGAAAATAGAAAAAAGCTGAAAAATTACAAGAGTAAACACCATATTTCCGGTTATGCGATTTTCTTCAAAAGCTTGCTGTCGCATCTAGATAGTACACACAACTTATATATGAAGTATCAACGTTATACCTCTTTTCATTTTTGAGATATTCTGTTTACACACAGACACACACGCACGCGTAAGGAACTAAATCAATCACTTATTTGTCTTTCTATACTCGGCTTCGCATCGTGTATAAAATCGTACGACACTATTAAAAATGGTAAACCAACAGTTTCACCCTCAAATGTTGTTCACCGTGCTTCTCTTGCGTAAAATGTCTCAGAGAGCACAATTTATAAATTAAAGAAAGACAGGCTACAGTGCGACATATTATTTACTGAACATATGAGCCAAAGAGTGAAGAATGTATAAACGGAAGTCGACGAAGCAGTCAAGAACCCCATCAGGGACACTCTAAATAAAATGTATGTAGCTAAAGAATTTGTAACCATGGAAAACCTATAGAAACGCTTGGTTGAATAATCTGGAGAAAATTTTTCACATTCAGTTTCTTCCCTAAATAGATGGTTCAAGGAAATAGGCTTCAAATGGAAAAAATCAAGCGATAGGTTCTATCTTATGGAACAACCAAATATTCAACTTAAGAGAACGAAATTTCTTAGAGAGTAACACAATACGACACTGGCCTCACACTCGAGGGCGTGGCGAAGGTTAAAAATGGCTTTTTTACGACCATTTACCAAGCTAGCTCATGGTAGGGATGTCCACGAAAGACGGCTATTGGCGCTCCTGGAGAAGATCATGATGGGTTTTAAGTATGCGTTTATTTACAGTTAATATGTACAATGTTATATACTCGATGATCGATGGCTAGGCCCCGCTGCAAGGGGTGGGCTCTAGGTTGGCATTGCGTAGCTTCTGGCTACAAGGGGGCGGCGGCGAGCGTCATTTGTGGATGCTGCGGCGGCGGCAATGATTGGTTTCCTCTATGGGAGCGGTGTCGGGCGGCCTTCTGCTATGGATGAAGCTGCGGCGGCGGCGAATTGCTTCCTCCATGGAGGTGGTGTGGGGCGGCCTTCTGCTATGGGTGCAGCGGCGGCGGGGCTGAACGGCGTCAGCTGGTGGCGCCAGCAAGCGGCGTTGCTTGGCGGCGATTCCCCTCTGTGGAGGTTGGGGGGTATGCGTAGACGGCGGTGGAGTCTTTGGCATGAGGCGAGCTCCCTGACATGGCGGCCTGTGTGGCTGCGTCCTCCTCGCAGTGAGCTGGCCGTAGGTGTAGGCGGCGGCGGCGCCTGTGGAAGGGTGCGTGCTTCTGGACATGGGAGCGGCAGCGTACGTGGAGGCGTCTTGGGTGGAGGCGTCGTCCTCGTAGTGGGCTGGACGTAGGGACAGACGGCGGCGGCGCCTGTCTTCACTCGCATGTGTTGGTTTCTGCTAACTAGATTCGAGTAGCTGGGTTTGTTTCTGAGAACTTACGTGGGCGGCATCCTGGCGTGTCGCGTGTCGCGGTGCTGCGGAGCGATGCAGCGGAGGCGGCGAGGTTCTCCATGGGGCCTGGCTGGGCTATGCATAGCGGGCGGGAGGACCTGGGGCACAGCGTCGCGCAGGGCTAGGCTGGAGGCGGGCAGCGACGTTGGCTGGGGCCAGGGGTCGACTCGACCTGGGGCTGGACGTTCCTCTAGGAGTGGACGGCGATGATGGCAGTCTTCGGCGGCGGCAACTCGGACACCCTTTGGCGGCTGTGGTCAGAGATCGAACAGTCTTCTGGAGTCGCAGAGTTGACTTCTGCAATCAGTGATCTAGCAGAAGATTTGGCTTTCCAGTGACCGAGGGTCTAAGCTGGAGAGAAAGCTGATCCGAGAAGTTTCCCTCTATCGAATGAATCTTCTGGCTGCTGCAGCTCTTTTTAAAGGAACTTTTACTCCCACCGCTTTCTCTCGGACGTCCGTTTGTTTGGGGTGGGACGAACTACTTTGCTTCCGGGGGTTGTTTGTTATCTTATAATTAATTCCTTGCTTTGCTTATTTATTATTGCCCGTGGATTTTTTTATGCGGTCCATTGGAATGCTGACTTTACGGCGCTTTTAGTGATACCCAACTTGCCTATCTTCTACTAACGAAATTACAGCCGAAATATAGAAAAATATTTTAAGCATCTGAAAAAGCTCGTAAGACAATCGTGAGCAGTTGAAAAACAATTTGATGTTTTAGATACAGAACCTTTTATAAGCAATTTAGGTGATGAGAAGCATGATGATTTAAAAGTTCCATAGCTAGGGCTGGAATACCTTAATCTGGACAAAATAAATAGGTGTCGAAGGACCTTATCCATAGCAAACAACAAAAATAAAAAAAACTACTTGTTACTACGATAACACATAATTATTTTAACTATACTCCCCGAAGGAGTAAAATTTACTTTAATGGTAAAAATGTGTAGTACTAACGTTGTACTTTCTCCGTAGGAAACAATTGTCAACTTTCGACCACAAAATGAGAATCGAAAAGCCTACTTTCTAACAAAATCAATAAAACATAAATTATAGAATCAAATTATGGTCTCGAAATTCATGCCCAGGAAAATTAGTCTTCTTAAAGACTATTTTTGATTACTGATATTAACTGAACTTTCATTTAATGTCTGGCTATCTAGTAACCTTGTCATTAAACATTAATTATTTGCCAGGAGTAACTATTGCTAACTATAATACAATTATTATATAACGCCTCTTAAAGTATTGTATAACATGTTAGATGCTTGAAATTTATAAATATGATTCGCTTATAAAAATCTCAACAGCTTCATCAAACGTGACCGTGAATGCAACTCAACTTGCGAATCCTTATTCATGAGCAGCTTCGGGTAGTTGAAGTTCTGCAAGCTCCATAATTAGATAATTCAGTAACACATGCAAATAGAATCAATTGATTTATTGGTGATTCTAAACCAATCGATCGATTCTCTTCGCATCGCAAACAGAAACTTCAACACTCGAGCGATTCGTAAAACAGCACAAAACACTTCTACAAGCAAATATTACAGTTACTCACATAGCTTATAATAATCTCCAAATTAGTGTAATTTTTACTTTCTAAAAAGTAACGAAATAAGTAGAACGGCTGGCATCCTCCGATAATGACCTGCATCAACGCTCCACTTTAACGAACGTCACTGGAAGAGGTATGGATTGTAAATAACACGCGATTGCGCACGAATAGATACTTTGGTGGTATGGTGTTACTCATTCAAATTAATCCAAGGGAAGGAAAACAGCGCTCACCATGAGACGCAGTTACTTGTTCGGTGTGTTGTTTGTGCAGTTTTTCTGTGCAATTTCGGGTGATCAATTTACACCAATTGTGCTCTGGCATGGCATGGGTAAGTAGAGATGTGATGTGGGGAATCTCAATTTGAAGTTTATTTTTCAAGGTTATATTAGGTACCGTATATTTACATCGTACGGGATGCAGAGGCGTCGAGTTTATTTTTTTATAATTCATTTTTAACACTGCTTATTTCGTCATATGGAATTTTAAAATTTAAAGCTTCATTTTCCAAAAGCAAACGCACTCAGTTTTGTATACAATCACGGCGCGGGGTGATAAGCTAATCAAGTGAAAAGGTCAGTGAATTACGAGGTTAAAGTTCAGTGTTATTATTAGCAACATTTGTTAACAAGCACTGTCGTGGAGAATATATAGGGTGTCCCCATTTCAATTAAGTTAAAGAAACTAAAATTTTAAAACAACACAACGTGTGTTTGTGTATTTATTAAATAATAATTTTTAGAACTAGTATAAAATAGTATACACATTACGGGTTCAGCTTTTAGTTTCCTAACTATATTTAAAAAAACAGAAACTATTTTCTTCTTGGTGGAATGATAGTGGACATTCCCATGTCAATAGGCATTATGTAGATGATGTTGATTTAAATTATTCTTTGTATTTTTACATCCATTTAAAACATTTCCATTGTATGTATTCCTGACAATAATACACTTATATAACTTTCATATCTTATGGTTATATAATTTCTCTCATAA
Organism: Agriotes lineatus; assembly: GCA_940337035.1. Lineage (NCBI taxonomy): Eukaryota > Metazoa > Arthropoda > Insecta > Coleoptera > Elateridae > Agriotes > Agriotes lineatus. Next base: position 31,282 of record CALNHX010008211.1, read on the forward strand.
CTATAACAATAATAGGTCAATTCTGAGTCCGCTGACCCAGTGTTCTAGAACTTCAAATGTAATCGTTAAATGTTACTTTAAAATATTCACTTTACACATGCTGACATCTAATGTAATGCAATAATAAACTCAAATTCCAGTTGCTTTAGATTGCAACTTAAACCTGTCCTGACCTTGCCGGCAGAAAGTGCAGTTGCATAATCGCACTTTTTCAAGTAGCTTGCACATTTCCTATTAGAAAACGAGTTAGCAAGTGCATTATTGGTTTAAGACAGGAACATTACTTAGGTAATAATGACAGAAATATGATCATATTCTAATCGCCCGCGACATTTAATTTTTGGAACTAGACCAAACGAATAGGTCCAGGTCATTATAGTAATTAGCAAATTGCTATTTAGAAACAGAATTGCGAAGTTGAATCTGATATTTCGTTTTTTATAATCTGAAATGGAAATGGCACGCACTCTTTAAAAACCGGTAAATATTTCTGTTTATAATCTTAGGAGAGGAGTACGATAAGCAGGATCTGTCTATGCAAATCTACGCATTTTACTTCCGATACAGTACAGGTAGCTGGTGCGAATGATATTGACTATACGTAGTGACTAATACACTAACATGTAATAATTTGCAACAATAAACTTTATGAGCTTATTTACAAAACAATAAAAATGTATAGTTGAATGTAGGCGGTTGTTCACATTTTCACAAGATGTTCCTGGTTATGCCGTGATCATGCTGTCAGCTGCTTCAGACGTTTTCTAAAGACTTATTTTATAGTCCCAAGCTTTTCGTTATATACCAAGGAGTTATTCCGGTTAGCTCCTTATGCATATCTTGTGTGTTAATGGGAGTTGGTTGTTGGATGCTTACGTAAAATGTGTGTATCTTTTACTTTGTTTTGTAGGGTTACCTTCCATGTGTTGCTAAGGCGGTAACCGTCTTCTCGATTGAAGTCGTTCGGATTTTCAATAATCTTTAGGGACCCCTGAATTATACGAGGGTAGTAGTTTGTAGTCCTGGCTGGTATATTTACGGCCCCCTTGTCCTAATACCTAGGTGCTCAGCGATGGCTGAGATTCGCGTATGTAGTTTTGATGTACTTTCATTCTACATTGGATGCTTATTCCCGCTTGTTCGATGTAAGATTTGTGACAAGTACATTGTAAACGTCTTTTTCTGTAGCCTGGAAACAGAGTGTTTGTTGGAAGGGACCGATTGTTCGATCTTTCTCATTGTACCTTGTCGAATCCCGATGTTTTTATTATCCAAGACCTTTCTTATTCTAACGGTTACTCCTTCGGTGTTCCTTGGTATTTTGACGTTAATACCTGATATGCCGTCGACTACAGCAATTCTTGTGTACAACTTTTTTCACATGTTCTAGTTCTTGTGGTTTGCTGTGGTCTTCACAAAAAACGTTGGCCCGATGAATAAAAGTCTTGACGAGTGATCACTTTTGTTGGGAACGGTGATGAGATAGAGTGCAGATAGCTGTCAGTGTGGGTTTTGTTTCCATATACTGTATGGCTCAATCTGTTGTTAGTGGTAGTTTCGCTAGTGCGTCCAAGAAAGGGAGGCAACCATTTTCTTCAGATTCCATAGTAAATCTTCCTACATCATGGTGGTTTTTTAGATGTGGCAACTTCTAGACCTGCTTTTCCATTGGACCATATAACGCAAGAGCCGTCGATGTAGCGGAACCAGTTTGTTGGGGATGATGATGAGACGAAGAGTGTATGTCCATGATCCGGCGAATGAATGTGTTTGTAGAAGCAGGCGAACGGCATTTTGAACATTTATTATAAGTTTCTGAGTTGATAATATTAAAAACTTTTGCAAATAAGCTGATAATGTGTCATTATGTTCTTTCATTAATAACATTAAAGCGTTTTTTTACATTTATATGACCTTGGTTTCTTGTTTTGTTGTGAGGAACCCACTCCCAAAGTTTGTAAAGGTATTTTTGATACACCCTGTATAACGAAGGTGTCGCTGACATAGCGAAACCAGTTTGTTGGGGATGATGATGAGACGAAGTTTGTAGTTAGCGGCCAGAGTGAGTTTTGTTTACGTATACTGTATGCGTCCAAGAATGCATCTTTTTATGACATGATGGTTGTTTAGATATGGCAGGAAGACTTCAACTGCTGCTTTTTCACGGGTCCAAATAACGAAAACATCGCTAACGTAGCTGAACCAGTTTGTTGGTGATGATGATGAGACAAAAGGTGTAGATAACGGTCAGTGTAGTGCGTGTTTTGTTTCCAGATACTGTATGGCTCATTCTGTTGTTAGTGATATAGTACGGTTTCCTAATACGTTCAGGAAAGAGAGGCGTCCGTTTTGCTCACTTTTCATAAAGATTCTTATTATGGCGGGGTGGTTGTTTAGATGTGGCGAGAAAACTTAAGAGATGCTCTTCCGTGGGGCCATATAGCGAAAGTGAGGTCAACGTAGCGAAACCAGCATTTAGGTTTGAAAATACTGGACTGAATGGCTCTTCCAAAGCTTCCACGAACATGTTGAAAGTGGCTGTCGATAATTGAGATACCACAGCGGCTTCTTCCTTTTGCATATAGTATGTTCCTTCTGAAAGAAAGTAATGTGAGGTATATTCTTACTAACTCTGGCACGTCTTGTAACTCTTGAGGAATGAAGTGTTATTGGATTTACCCCATCTTACTCGTACGTTGGTGAACAGGAATTTTACATCAAAACTGACCAACATATCCTGATCCGTTACTTCCAACTGAACCAACATTTCCACGAAAACAAAAGAAACAACGAAAAACAACTTCAGCCAATCGGCTATTACAGCCGACATAATCAACGTACTTGCCAGAATACTCAACGATCCAACAAAAGCAATCAGCATCGCAGGCGCTCAGATTGTGTATGGGGCTATTTTGAATGTCTGCTAGTGTTCGACCGTAACAGCGGTTTTCCGTTTCTGGTGCGGAGAGCGAGGGGTGAGGCGTTACCGCGAGTGCGCTGATGCATTCAGTTATCTCCAGTCGAAAGTTGTGTTTGGGGCATTACATAGACTAGGTGCTTAGATCCTATAAATTACCAGCCAATTTTCTTGGCGTTTCGGCTAAGTCGGATATAAACAACGGTTTAGTGGACGCATTTTTGACAGCATTGGCGTACCCCATGATCATTAAATTGATTGGAGGTTTCCCTACGATTTGTCATTGAATTAGTGTGGCTGTTTCTCGTCAGACGTCCCCGACCTTTATTTGTCGTGCTTGCTCACACTGCCGTAGCTAGTCGACTCTCTCTCTCTCGCAGTCATAGCAGCGAATTCTTCCGGGCCGACCAAGGAAAACCCATGCTCGCCCCGGAGAAAGGGTTGCTTGGTGCTGATCAACCGATCACCGTCTACAATCAGCTAAGTTGGTACGTGTTTGTGTTAATTGCGTTATATATTTATGCCATATTAAATTTTTGCATATAATTCTTCCCAGTGTTGAAAAATTGGGACATAATTGAGAATTCCGCCGTCCTCAGTGGACAATAATTTTAGGCCCGATTTTCCCATTGTATATTTAGGGCTCTTCATGCGCATTTCTAGGCTCATCACTACTCCACGATACATAATTACACATTTCCTTATTTTGTATTGGCAACGTGACGTCACGCTCTAGGAAGTTCTTAAAATTTTCTGTAATTTGAGCCGGGAGAAGCCGATTTGATTAATGTAAAATATGCTTTGATCAATATCAGAATTAAACAGCAGGTGTTGCTAACGAATTGTCACGGATTTATTATTGTACCCTTGTGGTATGGCCTTATTTTGATGTGCGGCAAGCAAGAAAAAATATAGAAGTACCCCGCCCTTCTTCATTTGTTTATCAGCGTAATCTTACATCCTGTTGTTTTGTTCTAACGGGAACGTAAAGTCTATTTTGTTGTAAATCAGCTTTCAAAGTGTTGTCAAGTTGGTATGAGGAATTGAAAGTAGCAAATAGTGCATTTCACAATGTAGGTTGGCAGCGTGGAGCCGTTCAAGGTCATGCACGTTCGACATTTCAATTACGTTAGACAAACATAACCTCAATTTTGACATGGGGAAAACGTTTATACAGTTGGTCGGTAAGTACAGAATTTAGGGTAACACAGTCTGGTTTTTTATAAAGTTTTGACACTGACAGCTGATTTAAAAAAAATGGACTTTAGAGTGCAACAAATGTCGGTACAGCATGCAACTAAAAGATAGGTGCCTAATACGTTTTTTATTATTTATAACAAAGAACTGTGCAACATCTAGCGTTTAATGTGAACTATTTGAACATCGACAGTTTTTCAAAGTACATTATCTTATTCGTAAAAACCACAAAATTTGATCCAATCGTTTCAAACTTACTTAATAATGGATTAGTTTTCAGTAAGCAAAATTTGAGAATTTGAATACCAGGATAATTACCAAGATGCTAATTTAACCGAATATTTACCTCTGCAGGATCCCTGTACTGTGTATTTTATCTTGAACACACGGTATATACGAGAGTGGACTGAAAAATGTTGTTTCCACCTCTACCAATATCAAATGTAGGAAGTAAGATAACAAACTAAGATGTATCATTTACCGTTATTTACAACTATGAATAATTACATTTCCACATAATCACATCAAAGGCCAGTGCAGTTACAGGACTGTTCATAAATTTTCGCATTTTGTTTCTCTCGAAGTAATTTAAATTTTTAAATAAAAAGTTAAGTGAAATGTAAACTGAAGACGTCATCGTATTAAAAATTACGGCACGAATCTTCCAAGGGTTAGTCATAAGTTCGTATCAGTTGGGTACTCGAGGTGGCTTCTATCAATTGACAGCTAATTGCATTGCTCATATGTACAGATTGCTGCTGCAACTGGGACAATTGTAGCGTCAAGGTGAATGTAACTGTGGCTTTCCGCGCTTATTGACAGAAAAATAGAAGGGTGTCGCTGATTTTGTATATTCAATCGTCAGATCAAACACGAATTGTTTCACAGTAATGATTTGTGAAAGTCAGGATGCAGTTAAGAGCGTTTTCAATTATGTAAAAGACGTTCGGCTTTCATTTTACGAGAGTGTAAATACAGGTAATACAAAACTTCTATAGTTCTAAATTGTCAAATTCCAAATACAATAGCAGGCGACTAAGAAGCAAAACAAAAATCAAAAGAAAATTCAGAACATAAAACCAAACAGATTACAATGTAATAGTAACGTGCAATAAAAACGTAATGTAGGCTAAAATTTAATGTGACATAAACATCAGTTTTAACACTAGAAACTAAAAAGTTGTCACACGATTGTAGAAAAAACAATAAAATATCAATATGCACGACCACAGGTAACACTTCTTCGAGTTTTGCGAGCATATCAGTACTGCCACGGCCTCAGGTCTTGGAAGTCTATCGAATACCCTTGATATTAGTCAATATCATATAAATAAAGGAGAACGATCCAAACGTGTGTGTTCGTCACGACAATTGCAGACGCGATGACCCCCATTTGCGTTTCTTTACATTTCGCCGTCGCTTCGATTTCGTGACCGGGGCGGAGCCCCGAGGGCCCCCTTGGAGAGGGGCAGATCCCCGTGAGCCCCCTTGGAGAGGGGCGGAGCCCCGTGAGCCCCCTTGGCGAGTGGTGGAGCCCCGTGAGCCCCATTGGAAAAAGGCGGAACCCCATAGCCCCATTGGAGAGGGGCGCAGCCCCGGAGCTCCCTTGGAGAGGGGCGGAGCTCCGTGAGCCCCCTTGGAGAGAGGCGAAGCCCCGAGAGCCCCCTTGGAGAGGGGCGGAGCCCCGAAGGCCCCCTTGGAGAGGGGCGGAGCCCCGTGAGCCCCCTTGGAGAGGGACGAAGCTCCGGGGCCCCCTTGGAGAGGGGCGAAGCCCCGTGAGCCCCCTTGGACAGGGCGGAGCCCCGAGAGCCCCTTGGAGAGGGGCAAAGTCCCGAAGGCCCCCATTGGAGAGGGGCGGAGCGTTATTTGAGCGGAATTGTGATTAAATCGATGCGATTTTAGAAAAGGACCCTAACCAATTTGCGTTTCTTTTTGATAATGATGAGCAAAGCTTAAAACTACTTCTCAGTGGTGACACATAAAATGTGCTAAGCAGCGCATACGAAAATACATCAGGATAGACCGCGCAATAGCGCGTGTAGCCCCGTTTATAGTAAATAATTGGGATTCGCAATTCAAAAGAAAACTTTTTTCTAAGCTAATATTTCAGACAGCAGGATTCCTTTCTCAAGGTAAAGGAAAGTGAGGTTATTACTTCATAATTGGCAGCAAAGGACATAAACAGGCATACCTTGTTTGGTACATCAGGTTAAAGGTTGAAATACAATACTTAAAAAAGTTCTGATCACAGTTAATTGATTCATGAATTAGGTACAAATACATTTTTTTAAAATTGCATATTCATGTATAATGCTTGATTTAGTTGTAAACATGGATTACTTGTAAATAACACCTCCAACTATACAACAATATTGCAGGTGGTTAAAATTTCTATTGTTCAGCGGCATCGTTTACAAATAATTTACTAGTAAAGCGGTTTATAACCTTAAGAAGATTAGAGCCGACTGGGGTGTATTCGAATGGTCGTACTTTAATAGTTTTCTTATTGCAAAACAACTTTAGGCATTTGTTTGTGTTGTAATAGTTAAAAAATCTATAGAGATTGTAAAAAAGTATCATGGAAATTTCACACTCGATTAATTATTTCCTGAAATCGTGGGCAGTAGAAAGTGCGAGTAATAACTTCAACTGTATTTATTTTATCAATAGTATAATAGTTTTACAGCGAGTGTGTGGGGCCTACCCAGTTTCACTTTCAAAATTAATTACCAAACCCAATATGATAAGAAGGAAGTGATGGAATTGCTAAAGCCATTATCTAACTACATAAAGTAATAATGTCATAGCCAACTAAGCGTCAAAAGAAATTATCAGTGACCCATGACTGCTTTATCTTAGAATAAATTGGTCAGTGGAGTGTAGTCTACTCCATCTTCAAACATTGCTGAAGAATTTTATTTCTAAAATAACTCTTTTAATGGCTGAATCGATGTGTCAATATTTTTTAAAGTTGGAAGAGAGCAAAGTTGTAACGTTTCTATTTCTTCATTTTCCCATTGCTTTCTTCTCTATTGTTTGTCGTATTTTCTTGGCAATTTTATAAACTGTCTTATATTCTGAAACATCAGTTTTCTTTAATCATCTTCTGCTTTCCATCAACTCTTAGATTTCATCCTTTTCCACAGTTTCTATTCTTTTTTTTGCACCCCCATAGGTGGGTTTATGGTCTGTATCTATGTCGGTTCTAAGTAGTGATGGGCCTATCCGGAATGAATAATCGGAAAGTTTCCGATTGTTCAAAAAATCGGAAGATTCCGATTATTTCGGAACTTTTCGGAATTCGATTATTTTACTGTTCGGTGCTCAAAATTCGGAACTTTCGGAATTCGATTATTTTACTATTCGGTACACAAAATGAGAAAACGAAATGACAATTTGAACTGAACGGAATACGGAATGTTATGTTGACTCACTTGACTGCTATATGCTGGTTGGCGAATGTCGACGGGTCGCGCCGTGTGCGCACGTGTATGATACGTGAATGGCACTAATAGCAGTGGTATTTCGTAGATTAATTATTAGATAGTACACCTTACAGACTTCAAATTCATGTATTGTTTTATACTATCTATTATGTACATACTTTGTGTGCCATTACTTTAAAATATCACTACCATTTTCCGAAAGTCTATTAAGGTAACTACTGTAATAATTTGAAAAAATTTTTTTCTTCAAACGGCAGTAAAATATGGCATTATACTGCTGGATTGATGATGCTAAACTGTCACTTTATTGCCAAGCTCGTCAGCGGCAGATAAAGTTATTATCTGCCGCTGACAACTTTATCTGCCGCTCGTCAGCGGCAGATAATATGTATTATCTGCCGCTGACGAGATCAAGTAATTTTCTTCGAATTTTGTTCACAAAGTTGTAAATAATTTGTTATAAAAACGTTTGAAGAAAAAATACTATATGTTATTCGGAGCAAAAGTATCTTTATGTGGCTCGGCTGTACTTATCTGCCTCGCAAGCTCGGCAGATAATCCGTCCAGCCTTGCCACATAAAATATAACTTTTGCTCCTAATAACATAATATACTATTATTTCCTCTTATATACCACTGTGCGACAAATTATTTTACTGGCCGTCCTACAAACCCAAGCAATAGATGCCAACGCAGATAAAGGTTTACGGCGAGTGCTCGCATCGCTAATTTGCACGCACTTCATCTTCCTTCCGCTTGTTGTTGTTTCGCTCGTTTTCCCTTGCTTCGCATTTACGGAATGTAAAATAATCGAATCATATTCCGATTTTATAAACATTCCGAAATGGAACATTCCGATTATTGAAATCATCCGATTATGCCCATCACTAGTTCTAAGGTACAGTCGTGTGCAAATAAATCTGGGACAGTGTTTTTTTCACATGCAGATTCAGTTAAAAATTTGAAGAATATTTCCATGGATTTCCTCTTATCAGAGAGAGTTACAGGTTTCAGTACCTGTTAAAGTTTAATGTAACTCTTTCTGATAGCAGGAAATCCATGGAGATATTCTTCAATTCTTAACTGAATCTGCATGTGAAAAAAGCACTGTCCCAGATTTATTTGCACACGACTGTACATTTTTACTATGGTAAAATAATTTTTATATCTTTTGCATACTAAGATGTAATCAATTTATTTTCGAACAACACCTACCATTTGATGTGATGTGATATCCGCATATACAATTTTCTTGGGGAAAGTTTGAAGCATGTATTGATTAATACTAATTGTTCGTCTATTTCTCCTAGCTCCTATGGATCAAAGAGATCTTCAATCTGATCTTTTCCTGCTTTTGCATTAGAACTTATCATTAAGACTGACAGTATTTCAAATATAAATTATTCGTCTTTCTTCAATTCTGTCAATTGTAGGAGTAGCCCATATACTTTTTCTCCAACCACACGGATAAAACGCCATATTGTCGAATAATTTTGTATAAAAGTAAGTCATTTCAGGATGTTGTTCACCAATTACCTTGGCAACTGTACACTTTTCGATTCATATTTGCACTAGTACAAAAATGGACGCAAGATAGGGTTTTACATGTTAAATTTTAAATAAAAAACAAACGCTTCGTCAATATTCGGCATTCGCCGTCGTTGTTGTTTATTTTCCCCGTATAGTGATTGTTTATTTGAGCTATGACAGTTCTGCAGTATAACCTACAATGTTTGATACTAAATTATAAGTCATATTACCGAATTTATGAGTAGTTGGAGAAAAAATAGTATGTTTCATTCGCACAAAAAATGCGTTTTCGGGACGCGTAAGACTCGCCGGACTCCGCTGCGCGTCGTCCGGCGATCTGTCTTACTTGTCTCGAAATCATGCATTTTTTGTACTAATGAAACAAATAACTATTTTCTATTGACATTCATTGCAATGCATAGTTACGCATGTACTAACTTTTAATAATGTACATAGCAACGGTGATAATCATATACCTTCTTGACCAATAACTGATGGTCAAATACCTTCATAAACATCGCGTTATCTGCTGGAAGTATAATCGTCGTAGCAACCACACTAACTGTACTTTTAGTATTTATAAATAAACTGGTCAAACGTTGTTTATTGACTCGTGATATAATCTTGCAGACTGTAACTCGTGTCTTGTCGTTTTTCGGACTTGCGAGATTGCCAAACAATATACCTCGTGTAAACAGAAATGATTATTTGATAATCAAGAACCCACTTGTTGCATTATATATGATAATGCTCCTATATACACTATGGAGCAGTATGGCGTGTAGGTACTCAAGTCAAGTCGATTAGCCATTGTCATTGTAGTCTTCTTTGGGGTATGACATTTTACATTTCTGAGTTAATCAGCCAGGTCATTGCCAAGCCCAATTAACTTTTCCTGATATTTTGAATCTAATTTATTTATTTCATCTGCCACAAGTGGCACATTCAGATATTTGTAGATTGTTGGATTGCTGACGTTCCAAGGAGCATTTACGAGTGCTCGTGGTATTTTTGAGTGTGCTCTTAGTATGATATTACTGTTATCTCCTGAACACACCCCACAGTACTGCAACACATCTTCAGATTGGATTTAACGTGGTTTCTAAACACTGTATTATTAATCGAAAACTTAGATTTTGATCTCAGGAGCCAAAATCAAGGTATTTGGCTTGTGTATTTATGATCACTGATATATGGTTGACTTTCACTGGTAGGCATGTTGTATGTTATATTATAAACAGTACTTATTGCAGTTTGGTTTCATTTATTTTAATTCGCCATTTGCAAATGTTGATTGAAATAGGACTCCCACAGACTGCAACAAAATATTTTTTTTTCTGAAACAGGTACAAAATTAGTTACATGTCTTGCAACGATGCTATTAACAATAATTCCAACTCGATGTTGATATTTTTACTTGGTATTCCAAACTAGTAGGCGCTGCAATCTCCAACACATCAATAGTTTGCTTCTGGCTATTTTATTTTATTAATGCGCAAATTCTTAACATTATTTATATTTCCAGCTTCAGACACTGTTCTGACATTCCATATTTCCATTTTAAGAACTGATTCTTGTTTTTTGTTTTTTTTGTCGTCATTTCGCTATTGAAACTTTGGAATATTTTTAATTAAACAAAGACAATGATTAGGTATATTTAGCGTATCCAACTGAGTCTTTAATGCAGTAATTTTGCACTTTTTTATAGAGAGCAGTAACTCAGAAACATAACCCTTTAGTATCTTTTGGCATGGTTGCATATGATCTTTACTTAATCCAAGCGTACCCATTAATGTACTTCTATGGCAATTTTCAAACATTTGTTTTCCAATTTTTCACAAAGTAGGTATTTAAATAGTCGTATTTTGTATCTTGGGTTCACTTGACGTTACTATCTAACTCAAGGACATTTATTACTACAAAGATTTATCTTCCATAATAACAAAGCAAACGCTTCTTACAAAACTTATCATGATGGCAAGGGTAAGTGTTTGCTTTACACATGCGGATTTATATAAAGGCACATATTTTTTTGCTTAATTTGTACATAACAGCGTTATGATTCAATTTAAACACGAGGTGAAAATACCGATCGTATAATCTGTACAAATTTTAGCACTCTTCATAATAATTGCAAAAATCTTTGTAGGTGTAGATAGATGAAGCTGATGATTATAAAAGAAGCGGGACCCGGACACTTCGCCCACAGACCACTTCGCCCACGTGTCTTTTAGTACCATATCGCCCAACCGGAAGTCCACTTCGCCCAATTTTTGATATGTACCACATCGCCCAACACGACCACTTCGCCCATATTTTCACGAGGGACACAACGCCCAACAGGACCACTTCGCCCACATCTTAGCGAGGGATACAACGCCCACATCGACCACTTCGCCCAAAGTTTATATAGGCCCACAACGCCCACAACAGGACCACAACGCCCAAAATCCGTTCGTTAGAACTCGGTTAATGCACACGCACAGTGTTGAATAATAGTGGCAAAGCTCTGTGGCCACAACGCCCAAAGTAGATTCGTGCGAATTAAGCTAGGTTAGGTTAGATTAGGTTAGGTTAGGTTAGGTTAGGTCAGGTTAGGGCGAAGTGGTCCTGTTGGGAGTTGTGTCTCTCGTGAAAAGTTGGGCAATATGGTATAAAAAGACGGGTGGGCAAAGTGGTCGGCAGGTGAAATGTTCAGCCACGTATGTGTGCATTAACCGAGTTCTAACGAACGGATTTTGGGCGTTGTGGTCCTGTTGTGGGCGTTGTGGGCCTATATAAACTTTGGGCGAAGTGGTCGATGTGGGCGTTGTGTCCCTTGCTAAGATGTGGGCGAAGTGGTCCTGTTGGGCGTTGTGTCCCTCGTGAAAATGTGGGCGAAGTGGTCGTGTTGGGCGATGTGGTACATATAAAAAATTGGGCGAAGTGGACTTTCGGTTGGGCGATATGGTACTAAAAGACGAGTGGGCGAAGTGGTCTGTGGGCGAAGTGGTATGGACTCTTAGAAGCTTGACCTTATTTTCCATCTTAGATTTTTAATACAAATCTTTATTTCAGGAGATGCCTGCTGTTTCCCCTTCAGTTTGGGAGCCGTCCAACAGCATCTAAATGAAACTCTACCAGGTGTTCACATGTTGTCAATCAAAATAGGCAAAAATGTCATTGATGATGTCGAAAATAGTTATTTTATGCACCCAGACAAGCAAATTGAAGAAGCTTGTGGCATGATCAAAGCAGATCCTCAGCTGGCTAATGGATATAATGCTGTGGGATTTTCTCAAGGTTCGCAGTTTTTGTAAGTTTGTAGTAAATTTAGATTTCTGAAACTACTCCTTATTCTATTTGTTTCAGACGAGGGTTGGCCCAAAGATGTCCTGAACCTAAAATGAAAAACTTTATTTCTTTAGGCGGACAACATCAAGGTGTATATGGACTTCCTAACTGTGGTTCTCTATCTCACCCTACTTGTGACTATATTCGACGACTTCTTAATCACGCAGCTTATCTAAAGTTTGTTTAATTCTATTAAATTTTACTGTCACCCTATTGTATGTTTTACAATGTTTTCTATTTTAGATGGTTGCAAAGGTTGCTGGTTCAAGCAACATACTGGCATGATCCATTAAACGAGGAAGAGTACAAAGAAGGAAGTACATTTATGGCAGACATCAACAATGAGAGGGTTGTAAACCAAACATACATAGATAACCTACAGTCATTGGAAAGCTTTGTAATGGTCAAATTTGAAACAGACAGTATGGTCCAGCCCATAGAATCAGAATGGTTTGGATTTTATAAACCTGGCCAATCAAAGGATATCCAAACACTTCAAGAATCGGATATATATATTAAAGTAAAAAATGCTTGAAACATTAAGGCCAGGTTCATGTTCTATGATATTGATTTTCAGGACCGTTTAGGACTGAAGCAGATGGACAGTGATGGAAAGCTGCATTTTTTGTCGCTTCCAGGAAACCATTTACAGTTTCAGTGGCCATGGTTTACGGAAAACATTATTAATAAATATTTGAGATAAACTTATTCTGTGAATTGCGTTAATTGACTGAATATTTTTTTAATTTGTTGGATACCAAATAGATATTGTAATTAGTAGAACTAGATATAAGCTATGTCATTAAGCAATTGATAATTAATACTAAAATATTGATGCATTCTTCTAATTAAGTGTACCTATCTATTCATAACAACGAGAAAAAAAAGGAGTTATGTGGTAACATTTTAAACAACAACATAATTCAATGCAAAATGAAGTAATTGTGTGCTATAGTACTAATTTTTTCCCTCTTTCTGTTTTCATACTTGGAAGAAGTTTGGGTATGGAGCAGAAATTCTAATTTGCTTCGTAAGTAAATAAATGGACAATTCATAAAATTAATTATTGATAAAATTCTTTATTAATGGTTTGATCATTAGATCATTACATTATCCTGAAATAAGTAATTAAAAAATATCTTACAGCTGATGAATTATATAATCCCAATAAATTAATTTCATTTCAAATGTTACCAATTTGTTAATTCTCGACTTTAATTACCTGCTGTAGTGTTGAAATAATTAATTTGCTAATAACAATTTAATTACTAAAACTGGCAACCCTTGGATCAGTAGTTAAAATGCTTAACCACTGAGCCACCAAGCCTGGCAATTAACTTCATTTACCAGGTACATTCGACACTGACTGCTGTGGTCATAATGATCAAATTTCCAGTTAGAATTATTACTGAGACTAAGGAGTTGTAACCAGTGGCGGGACTAAAGAGGCTTTGAGAAACCCGGGCCCTCAGCTCAAGGGAGGCTCAACAACATCACCCAAGAGAATTGTATTGCACACCTGTGTTTGGGGCCCACAAATGTTTCTGGAATCCGGGGCTCTTCCAATGAAGTCCCTCCACTGGTTGCAAGGGATCTTTTACATCATATAGTAACATTGGATCCACGTTATTATATTTGTTCTGCAAAATGACATGCTGCAAAGGCTTTTATCTGCATTTTTTATTTTTTTTTTAAAACTTAACGGGACCGGGAATCGAACTCACGACCCTTCCAACAGTAGTCAGTAGCTTAACCACTGAGCTACCAAACTGAGCAAGTGACTGGTTATATAACTTTTAATTTTATTGCATGTAGCCTGGGTGATAATGTTATAAAATATGTAATACATACATACATAATCGTAAATTGGTATATTAACACTATAAACATGCTCATCATAACACAATCTTTCTTCTTCTACTGCCGTTGGCCTTTCTTTTCCTAGGATGGGTGATGCCACTACTTAAGGGTCCCTGCTGTATCACTAATCAAATTCTTTAGGCTGTATTTTAATTATAGCTTAACACTCCCCTCATAAGACGAGAGGGGAAGGGGCCATCCTCACCTGCATCAATTTAAAGGAATTTTGTAACTATAGGTCCTACCTTCAGTCTTCTACCACTTTAAGCCTTTCTTCTAGGCTGGTCGGTGTATTAATCAATCAATACATCTGCAAGTTTATAATGTAAGTATACATATTACAACATAACTTAAAATTGCTCAGTGTTCATGATTTTGAACTGGAATAGTTACAAGCTATATTTGGTGCCTTGCAAAGCTACATAACCTGCCCAGCTCCATTTTAGCTTTTTACCTTTATAAGCCAAATAATGCTTGACACTCTTAAATTTCTTCTACATTGTTCTGTTCTTGTTTTGTCTGTTTCTCCCTTCTTCAAAATTTGTGATAGGATAATATTCTGAATTATTTCTAATTTTTTAATAGTAGGTACACTACTTTTCTAATTTTCGTTTAACTTAATAAAGTTACTTAGATATTTACTACTCCTTCACTGGTAAGCTGCATGTGAGTTTTAGCTGCAGCAGTTATGTAGCTGCAGAATCGATTGATGTGGTTCCATGGCAGAGAAGGAATTGCGATGACGAGACAACTTAAGACAGGTACAATATTAATGTGAAGCAATTAACATTCAACTTGGCAAAAACAATTTTGAAAATGTTAAGCCAGTCACAGTGGCTGAATAAAATTAACCAATCTTTTATACATCTGTATTGTTCCAATTGATTTCAACTTATAAAAATCTGAGTTTAAGATTTAATTACAAGTAATGATTTGTATAATAAAATATCTGACATAATTGTACTCTAGCCCAGGGGTGCAGAAACTTTTCACGCCGCGCCCCAATTTTTGTTCAAAATGCAAAGTTGGGCCTGCTACCATGGCTGGTAAGATTGTTATCAAGGTTTAGTATTTGGGAGGGATTTAATGTTTATAATAATTTTGAGAAATATATAGTATGTTACAAAAAAGTATAGGTATGTTTTATTAAAACTGAAAATAACAAAATAATTTGCAATGACTAAACAAAAAGCGCATTCTAATAGGAATAAAATCAAATAACATTAATGAAATTATACAGTAATATGAATACAAAAATAAATATCTCAATTTAAAATAATAATAAGAAACACGCTCGCTAGTTTGCATACCCCTGCTCTAGACACATTGAATTGTTTTTTTTTTTTTGTAATTGCGTTACGTTAAATATTTTTGTCATGTTTTATGTGAACTGATTCTAATATGTTCTGATTTTTTAAATTGTAATCCAGCCAAAGCTGGTTCTAGCTCTTGTTGAATCTATTGCTGATGCTGAAATTGTTTCTGCTGTTGAACACTCTCTATTGAATATGTAGGTACCTGAAAATAGGAATAGGCTTCAGCAACTAATCATTCTTTAAATAATCCTAATCATTCTAGGATATGAGAGCACGTGCATCACATTTTTAATAGTTATTTAGACCACGTGTGTTAGAAGTGCAACTTTTTTCACAAGTGTGGAGGGTTATCAAACGAGCGCAGCCGAGTTTAATAATCCACATGCGTGAAAAATAAGCATGCTAACACGAGTTGTCTATAAGATTTTTTTAAATTTCATTAAATAGTCAAATCCAAGCCTAGCTATTTTGTATAGAATTTTATTTGCCTTCATTTTAGTCAAGTGCGTTGGTCAGTTCTGGTAACTAAGGAAACGTCTATTTAAAATCGTTAATTTCTAAATTAATAGCAAAGTGTCACTTTTTTTCACCGAGTGAAACACACTGCTTTATTTTAAAAAGCCTACTTTTTTAAATGAAATTTTATAAAAGTTTATTTTATAACTTCACTAGTACATTCTATGTTAAGTTGCATTTAAGATACACAAACGCTAATATCATAATCATAACTCTATAATAAAGCAGAACAATTCCCAAGGTCAAACATTTCAACTTGTGGTCTATGTGCAGTTACAATTGTGGGCGTGGTCTTGATATTAGCAGCGTTGCCAGACCTGGTACAATTCTACGAATCTGGTACATTCTGAAACCGTTTCTGCAAAAGTATATTTTTAAAATATTTCTGGTACATTTTCATCCTCATTTATTAGATTAGACGAAACTGTCAAAAATAAATTAGCAGATCAGCCAGGCAAAGCGGAATTGGCAGACAAAATACGGCGTCAATCTTATTTATTTCGTACAATATCCTCACTTAATACAGTATCCTCATTTAATACTAAGAAACTGGAAACTGCAAGTAAAGCAAGAGAATAAATTTTCGCAGAAGTGTATTATAAATAAACATTAATACTACGGGTGGCCATAAATACCTGAGATCCCGGTAGCAATGGAATTAGCTACTTATAAATGATGGGTTAGTATTATATTTCAATTACAATAAGTATTGGTACTTATGTAATGTAATAAAATGCAATAAGAGGAGGGGAATGTGCCCCGGATTCTACAGTTTAACCTGCAACTCGATTATAAAAATCTCCTGTTCTAATTCCATTACTTATTGTAGTTTGTAATAATTTTTGACAGATAGGAATTTTAGTTGTGATGACATTTAGCTTAGTTGGATTCCTCACTTTAATAAAGCGGTGTTGATTCCAAAGGTAATGTGATATCAGATATTTATGGCCACCCGGTACAAACATAGTGTTTAGTGTTATGTTGTTTTCCTTTAATTATTGTACAATATTTTGAGGACGTCTGACAACACTGTTATTACACGCACAAAGAGGCTGTGAACAGTTGACATCATCATTGGACGCCATAACCTACTTTCTCGTTTACGTGCAATTTGTTTGCGTTATTAAACTGTAAAAGGCTTTACGCAAAACTTCCCTCGTCGTTTGTCGTTTACGTTTGTGATGGCAGAGTATCGTTACGGTGGGTACAAGATGTGTGCATCGCCTTTGTGCAATAACAGTGCAATCGTAAATGCAGAAGTTTGCTATTTTCGGTTCCCAAAAGACTGGCAAAGGTAAGTTGTTATATTGGAGCGTTTTTATATAGTACCTTTGTATATTTATTTATGTATGCACGTATATAAATCCCGGAAACACTAAAAAAGGCTATTTTTTAAGATGATTGATCTGGATTACTAGCTGCGGTTTGGAAGAATCCAAAGAAACTTCCTGTATACATTGGTACGATTATAGGCTGTGTAGCGCACATTTTGAAGAATCAATGTTCTCCAGTCTGCTTAAAAATCGCCTGAAGAAAACAGCAATTCCAACATTGGTGATTTAAATTCAGGTTTGTACATATTCAATACTGTTATATATCGTTTACCATAATAAAGAATTAGCAAATTGACTATCGATTTATCATTTAATACAAAATAATTTTAGGTGCTTTATGTCAAACACCACGGCCCACCACATCATATTTTACAGGTGCGTTATTTGATACGAATGCAACACCTACTTTTCTTAGATCGTCTAATCCTGCAAATGTTTCTGCAGGGTTTGAACCCCTACCATCAACATCTACGGCCGAGGTTTGTAAACATGTGAGTTGTTCTTCAGGTAATAACGAATAGTCATAAAATATTGTTGTTTGTTAATCACATAATATTTTACAGGTGCGTTATTTGAAATGAATACAACACCTACTATTCTTAGATCTTCTAATCCTGCAAATGTTTTTGCACGTTTCGAACCCCTGCCATCAACATCTACGGCCGAGGTTTGTAAACATTTGTATGTAAAGCCTCTATGACACGACGCTACATTTTACGCATTTTATAAAAACAATATTAAGCATTGTTTCATACAGAAAATTGGCTGCTACATTTTGCGCTGACTTTGCATGTAGAGTCGTGTGCAAATAAATCTGGGACAATGGTTTTTTTTTATATGTAAATTGAGTTAAGATTTGAAGCATATCTCCATGGAGTTCCTGCTATCAGAAAGAGTTACGTTAAATTTTGACACGTAAATAAAAATGTAGCTCTTTCTGGTAGCAGAAAATCCATGAAGATATTCTTCAATTCTCAACTCAACCTACATATGAAAAAACCATTGTCCCAGATTTATTTGCATAAGACTGTACATTATTTAGAAGTTGTTCTACATTTTCTGGTAAATATGGGTGTAAAAATGTGCAGAAGTATCGTAATCAAACTAAACTGCAGAGCATGACGCAAAATGAAAACATATACATAACCTGCATTTTATTAGCATTGTTTAACTTCCTGATTAATAATTAATACATAGTAGCTGGCTGAGGTTAATGTTAAAACATGTTAAGGACGAATTAGCAGCTATTTACAGTTGAAACGCCTTCCTGCGGTGAAAGAACTGGTCAAAATTGTGAGGTAGAAATATATTTCAGCACTTAGTGCCTTCTTCAGTCTACATATATAAACAGGTTAAAAAAACAACACGTTAAAATCTTGCATATTTATAAAAAGACAGTTTTTACGGTGAAAATGTCATTTTCCTCCTTACTTATGTATTAAAATCGTTGATTAAGAAAACACAAAGAGGCTACTGCTAAAAAGGGATGATTATCTGGTGTTTTAATTAAAGAACAAAAGGAAAATTCCAAGAGTTTAAGAACGAGGACCATTTATCAGGCACCATGTTGACGAAATTCAGTGATAAAGTGTAGATAATAAAATTAATTAATTACTACGCACATCTACGGTTATTTAGTAAAATAATTTTAAAAATTCGTTATCGATTGTAAAACAGTGTGTCTCCATTTTGGTTTTCGTAAAACAGGTTAAAATTAACTAAATGTAGCTTTGATTCATGGGGAATTTAATTCAGAAACATAGTAATTAAAAGCAAAAGTTTTTGTTAGCACGTCTTGCAATACAAATTTTCGTGCAGCGACATTGGTGATTAATGTGATACTCTAAACCTAGCCTCAGAAAATAGCTAACAAACATGTTTGGCTAATTATAAGATCTCTGTAAACGGAAGTTGTGTCAGTGTATCACACCAGATTTTTTTTGACGAGTTAATTGTAAAACATTTGCAAAGTTGGTAGCACTAATTGCCAAATAACTAACATCGCGTTTATTTTGCTGTCAAATTCTATATGGGGAAGTATATGAGATTTTATTTTATTTATTTATTATCAGTAATAATACCACGAGACGACTGTGAATTATCAAAAATACTTTTGCTTTCTCACGAAACGGGTTGCTTAGAAACATCACGAGCCGAAGGCGAGTGGTGTTTCTACAAAGCAACCCGTTGAGTTTGTAAGCAAAAGTATTTGATAATTCTTAAAGTCGTCGAGTGAGTATTCGATTAAATTATACCATATCAATATCAATAAGGCAATTACACTAAAAATGTATTTTTCGACGACTGACATCGAAATTACATTTTTCTCACTGTCATTTGACAACAGAAAGTTGACATTTGCCGCTGAGCGTGCGTTTTCATCACTTTGCCGCTCGCCGAGCGTTTTGAGTTTCCGCGTGAACAAAATAGGTAGCCACGTCCGAATGTTTCCTTGAAAACGCCCATCATTTGTTGAAATAATCGCGTCACATGTCATAGACTGCGCGAGTAATGTTAACTTGATTGTCAATTAATTTTTGCGATAAAATGAAATTTGATATTTTCCTTTAATAATATGCTCAGTCGTCGAAAAAATAGTATGTATATTTCGAGCTAAAAGTGCGCTTGCCTTCGTCTCAACCAGCAATATTCATGCGCAAGCGGCAAGAATGCACTTTCAGCTCTTAACATACAATATACTATTAATGCGTATCCTAAAAAATTTGTTGGAAATGGCATGACATTGACAGCTGACAGCTCAAAATTGAAAACACCAAAACGATAACACCACGGTGTTTTCACTTATTAATACGTGGCCTGAATAGGGATTTTGTACATTATGAATGGTATAATCTCATAAGAGCATTAATTCTTTCTGGACATTTTTTCCTATTAATTTGGACGTTGTTGAAATGCACGAAAAGTAAAAAATAATTTCCGGATATGAATTAATGCTCGAATGCAGATTCGGTAAGAAAATCGTAATGACACAAACCCTCACAGTTAGGTTGGTCTACCTATAGGATAGTATCTATTACTAATAAAATTGTGGCTTTCGATAGCCTAAATCTGTCTATAAATTCCATATCATCCCACATTTCCAAATGAATTCTATTACACGAAATACTTTTGGTCTACGAGACATTTCAATAATACGTAGTATATTTCATTACGAGTCTGGAAAAATCCATTTCTGGGTGTATAATGATTATAATGAACGATATTTTTTATTATACTTATCTAAAAACAACGTAGGAAAGGTATTTTCAAAGTAATAATAATACATCGTAAAAACAGTACCAAACACGATTAACATTTCAATAGCAACGATTTATTTCTTATTAATTTAGGGCACGGAAAAAAATCGGACATCGGGAAAAGTTCTGAAAAAGCCACATTTACGTCATTGCAAAAACAGATGAAAACAAGGTGTTTTCAGAGAAGTAAAATGAAACACTTATTACATCTTCATCATCAGTTAAGAGATCATCAAATATCTGAAATATATTATCCATATCAAATAAATATAAATTTCCACAAAAATAAACACTTTTAATGATGATGTGAGGTTACGACATCGCTGTTTTACTGCACACATAAGACCCATAGAAAGCGAGATATTTGCGAAAAACTTATTTCTGTGACATTTGACCTTGAATAACTCAAAACGCAAGCGCAATATCGATGGGGACTTTTGAGATGTTATTTGAAATGTCAAAATAAAGGTGTATGCAAAATTTCAGCTCAATTGGATTTTTTCGGCAGATGCTGCGGTTGTCCGTCTAATGTAACTGGACTATCTTGCGATATTGTGCAAGTCAAAGTGTGAAAATTGCTGTTGATTTTGTTAATTCTGTTATTTTGTTATTGCTATTGTCGCTATTTTTGTATGTGTTGTTAATTCTGTTTTGAAATGTGCCATACCACAATGTTGAGTACGCCTCCGATTTATTGTGTCGTTTAGCTTAAATAAGGTTAACAATTTAATGTCAATATGATAGATGTCAAAAATGTTACCAATACAAAACTTGGAAATTACTAGATTCTAACATTAGTTCTGCCATCTATGACCACTGGTTTGGATTCAAGTTGTAGTGACATCGCCATGGATATGCCATCTACGAGTGCTGGTCCAAGTTCAGACGACATCCCCATGGACATGCGAGCTATAGGTGTTGGTTCAATTTCCAGTGACATCGTAATAGGCACATATGATGAAGAGGTTTGTATTTTTGTGAATTATATGTTACAATGTTATGTACCTATTTTAATTATGGATTGCAGCTATGCTGTCACTGTAGGAAACCAGACGACGGCGAACAAATGGTAAAATGTTATGACAGAAAATGTAGAATAAAATGGTACCATTCAGCATGCCTACAATTAAAAAAATTCCTAAAGGAAAGTGGTTATGTGAACTCTGTAAATATACTGCTCCACAAATGAACTGGACCATTTGCATATATTGGTGCAATTTTTAAAAATATTTTCCAAAAGGGCAGTCATGAAATTTTTGGTAACCTTTCATGATTGTGTCACTATAAAAGCATTTCTTTTCATAAATCTGTTTAAAGAAAAGTAAGTCCATTAATAAAATATTATTTTAAAATTTTGAATTTTGCCCAAATATTGATAGCACATTGCATACAAAGTATGCCGAATTGTTGCCAAAGATTTTTAAACGTTCTGGAGAGACTCAAAGAACTATTAATTAACCTTTTTTTGTGATTCCTCTTATTTTTGTGAAATATAGTTTTTTATAGTTTCATAATTTTTTAATTTTATTAATATGATTTTGTTAATTCTTCAGATGATATTTGAGAATAGTGAAATTAAATATGCTTAATATGAGTATACTATAAAACAAAAGCTTTTATATACAGTGTGTCCCCGGATAGGTGAAACGACTCTTGTGAAAGGTAAAAAATTCTCGATTTAAATTTTAATTTTTTGGGGTTCAGCCCTGCTTGGTTAAAGGCGAATTTCCAACATAATTTCAGTTCTGAAAAGTCAAGTATGCCTTGGATATTTTAAAAAACCTATTTTTCTGTGAGGTAAAGTACCTTATATGTGGCAAATACGACAAAAAGTTATTAAAAAAAGTTGTTTAGAATCAACACATAAGCCCCTATACCAAATTTCAAAATCCTCAGCCAAATTTGATCTCTCAATTTCTTTTTATGTTTAGGTCCCAAATCAAAGAATTTTAGTTTTAACAAAGATTTTTATTGGAAAAACAAATACTTTTAACAACGCTTTTTATTTCATAATAAAAAAACTTTGTTAAAAATAAAATTCTTTGATTTGGAAAATAAACTTGAAAGAAAATGTGAGAAATCAAAGTTGGCCGCGGATTTTGAAATTTGGTATAGGGGCCTAGATGTTGATTCTAAACAACTTTTCTTTATAACTTTTTGTCGTATTTGCCACATAAAGGGTACTTTACCTTACAGAAAAATAGATTTTTTGAAAATTTCCAAGGCGTTCTTGATTTTTCAAAACTGAAATGATGTTAGAAATTCGCCTTTAACCAAGCAGGGCTGAACCCCAAAAAATTTAAATTTAAATTCGAGAATTTTTTACCTTTCACAAGAGTCGTTTCACCTATCCGGGGACACACTGTATACAGTGTGGTCCATTAAGTGTGCAACAAATGGGAAATTTTTTTATTAGTTGTACAATCAAAATTTAAATATTGCCAAAAGTTAGTGCATGTTCGATAACCATATCAGATGCCCATAGAATGGCTTCAAGTCAAACAATATACAGGGCAGGACAAAAAATATGAAATCCGTTCAAGAACAAAGTTACCTTATTTCAAAAAATATAGCAAAATTTTATTGAGAAAAGTTGTTTAGAATTAAAAGTTATGCTCAAATACAAAGTCACGGCCTCCTATTCGAATTTTGATTCTTTTTTGGAAAATTTTGTATTACCCCCGTATGATACATATTTTTATTATTTTGATTTTACATGTATTTAAAGTAGCCACAACCACATCCCTTTTAAATAACTTTTAGCAACTTGAAGCGTATTTGTAAAATTTACTTGGAATTATATTTTTTTAGGTAAGCGTCCACTTCATGTTTGTTGCAACGATATTTAACAGAACTTTAGAATTTCGCAAATATTCTTCTTAACAAGGCAAATGCTTTACTAATAATAATTTACATATGAAAAACTCTTAATAAAATCAGAATAATAAAAATATGTATCATACGGGGATAATACAAAATTTTACAAAAAAAGAATCAAAATTCGAATAGAAGGCCGTGACTTTGTATTTGAGCATAACTTTTTATTCTAAACAACTTTTCTCAATAAAATTTTGCTATATTTTTTAAAATAAGGTAACTTTATTCTTGAACGAATTTCATATTTTTTGTCCTGCCCTGTATATTGTTTGACTTGAAGCCATTCTAAGGGCATCTGATATGGTTATCGAACATGCACTAACTTTTGGCGGTATTTAAATTTCGGTTTTACAACTAATAAAAAAATGTCCCATTTGTTGCACACTTAATGGACCACACTGTATACATATATTGTGACGTAATGTAATAAATACATTTTTTATGGGTGGTCCAGTACATTTGTGGAGCAGTATATAAATAAAATTATTTTGTTATTCTGTGTTGATAGAATTTGTAAATATGTTGATTGTTTATTTAGCATAAATGGCTTCGAAATATTCTTTATACTTTATCCATTGCAATTCTTTTTCATACTTAATTTAGACATTAGTTATTCTGTTATTTTGTACTGTTATGTAAATATTTTGATTGTTTATGTACCTTAAATTTATTAAAATTTTGTTATAAATTATGGAATAATAAGATTAACGATAGCAAGCTGCTTTAGCTATTAACTTTAAGAGTACCCGCTAGGCCTGTTTGTTTTTCACCGTTATTCTTTGTACCTTCTTTTTATACCAGAATTCCGATTACTGATATATTAAAGCTTGTGAATCAAATTTACATACTGCTCAACATTGATTTGTCAGCTCCATACAGTATGTTTGCATCTGTTGTAAAAAAGTATTATACGAGGGCGATTCAAATTTGACCTGCATTTTATTTTTTTCTGGTCGATACAAACTACAAATTAATATTATAGCTACATCATTTTTCTAAGTAACAACACCCCTTTAAAATACACTTGTCCCATCGCTCCGGTGGCTTCTGTATTCCCGTCTAAAAAAAATATTTTGGTTGACGACGTAGCTAATTTTGCACCGGATTCGTCACTTCCTCATTAGAGGCAAAGCGCTTGCCTCCCAAGAATTTTTTAAGGCGGTTAAGAAGATGATAGTCACTTGGGGCCAAGTTCGGACTATGTGGGGGATGAGGCAGCACTTCCCAGTTCAATTTAACGTGACACAAAGTCATCGCTTTCATACTCGTAGCGAAGCCCGAGTTCTCTGCAAACCTGTAGTCGTTTCTGCTGTTGTTCCGCGGAAAATTGTTTTGGAACCCACCTGGCGCTAACTTTACTAGATTTAAGCTTGTCGTGGACAATAGTGTGAACACTACCAACACTGGTGTTTACAATCCCAGCAATTCCCTTCACAGATATTCGCCTATTGCTCCGGGTCAGTTGGTCAACTTTTTGAATATTCCCAAGATTCACAGCAGACTTGACGGGCAGCATGCAGCAAGTTCGACACGCGTTCACGACCATCGTGGAAGGATTTACACCATTCAAAGATTGTTTTCAGTGATAAACACCTTCTTCAAACTGTTTATCAAATCTCTGATGAATATCAGTCGCTTTTATACCTTCATTGAAAGGAACCTTAATAATTAGACGTTGTGCAACAGAATTTGACACATTGTTGCACGACATTCTTAATACAAATGACAGTATTGACACAATCAAGGTGTAGTGGTTTACGGCGTTAGCTAACATGCCTACCTCGATGAATGTAAAATCGCTTTACAGTATCTCTACAATTATGTTCATAAAAAAATAAAATGCAGGTCAAATTTGAATCACCCTCGTAACTAAAATGAAACAAAATGAACTATTGATGTAACAAATTTTTAAGACTTAAATTTACCAATCAGTACGGGAAGTCATAGTAGCAAGTTACGGCGTTGATCCATCTTCTGCAACCATGATTAAAGTTTATTTTAGTTAGGATGATTATTTTAATTTTAATTTACATGCTATAATGCATGCATACCTGCATATAGCAGAATATATCTACACTGCATCTCTTGTAATAAGGGTAACACCTGTTAGAGATGTCACAATAAATAAATATTAAATAGCTTCAAAATATCCGTTATGCTTTATGCATTAATAGTTATTTAACCAACAAGTGTGGTAATGAAGGCGATTAATAATCGAAACTGTTTAAAGCACGAACGAGCGATAGCGAGTGAGTGCCTTTAATAGTTGAGAGTATTAATCGCCCATTAACAAACGAGGTGATTACAAAATTTTTTCGTTGACCGCAAAATCTTTTTTGTGGCGAAAAATTTGATTAATAGAACTAACCTCCATGCAAAATATCATCAAAACGTCAAAATTAAGTTAATTAATGAAAAAGAGTGGATTAATCAAAAACAGTGTATTAATGACTTCTATTAATCCATCCCTTTTTGAAAAATAATTCATTAATATTGAAATTAAGAAGCGGTCAACGGAAAAATTATTTTTCATACTTAATTTAGACATTAATTATTTTTTTATGTTGTGTAGACAGTATGTGTAATTTTATTGATTGTTAATGTAGCTTACATAGTTTCGAAATATCCTTATGTTTCGTATCGTATAGGTACTATTTAATAATTTTTGCTATGTGATATTGTAATTTTGCTTTTTATTAATTGGCCACATGCAGAAAAAGATAATCAAATAATTTTACATTATATAATAAATGGTGGTGGATAGTATTAACGTTAGATCCTTAATTAACTAATTTTAATAATTTTGTAGATATTATTATTATTATTAAAGTAAAAATAATTAGATTAACTTTGTTAATACAATTTATTTCATAATTATACAATTATAGGAGGGCATAAATTTACGAGGGCACAAGAAACTGTTAATATCTGATCTACCACAGCAACATCGTCAGTTTTCTTTTTCGCCAGGAACATAGGCATCGTTTCGTGAAGAGCTGTATTTTTTTGACAAAGGACACCAATAACGCGTTTGACGTGTATTCTGAAAAATAGATATAATAAAGATAATTATTGTAACAATATACTTGCACTACCTCACGTTTGCTATATTCCTGGTTGATTCTATATCCCTTGGATCGAGCTGCCGTTTCCCTTTTAGAAAAGCAGGCGTAATCACTGTGGCCATATGTAGTCCTACGGAGTCTTTTATTAAAAAGCCACGATCTGCCAATACAAAATCTTCTGGCAAGAGATTGTTTAAAATCCCACAAATGTTGGACCTTTATCGCTTATTCTGCCACCATATCCATGTGATACAAATGATATTGATCCAGGAGGAGTGATGCCTATTAGTACCTTTACCGTATTATGTTGTTTGTACGTAGATCATGTAGTACATTGTACTTCAAGGCTACTTGATTTTTTCACTCTCATCTCAAAACAATCGATTATTACTGAAATATTGTTGCCAAATGCTACCTTGAAGCATTCTGGCATTGATTTAATCAGCTGATCTCGTTCAGGCCAAATAATAACATTTTTCATCCGAAGATACATAATATTCAATGTGGTATAAAATACTCTGGAAATTGTTTGTACGCTGACGTTAAACATGTATGCCAATAAACTAAAATCTAAATGTAATCTAAGTTTTATCACCGTTATCAAAAACATGGCTCTAAGCATGTTTTACGTACTGAATTAGGAATAAATATATATAATTTAATGTGAACTGTATATATTGTATGTATTTGGTGTAGCATTTGCCATAGTAGACGTGTGTAAAAGAATTTTTTTTGTAATGTCACGACGTCATTCTTCCATGCTCACGTAAAACTTTTACATTCACTGGAAAACTCACTTTTCTTAACTTCTAGAACAATTCTTTCCGCAATTTTTTTTACTGCGTTCCAACAACGTCGTATTAATTAGGACGCCTTCCAGAGGCGAGCGTTTCCTTTCCAGAGACTTTCCATTTGAAAAAATATTTTTTGGAACTTTTCCTTACTGCCAATCTCTAGCGTTCTTATAAAACCCTCTTTAGTGCAACAAAAGTTATTAAAGTCGTCGTACATTTTAAATGCGGCATATGCCGCGGGTTTCAGCTAGTTTTATTATGTTTCAAAACTAAATGTTCTAAATTTGACTATTTGTAACATAAAAACTAAGGATGTACAATGTTATGTCTGGCACGAGGGAGAAGCTCAGAGAGGCGTGAATGAAATAGGAACCTATGTTTTAAGATATTTGGAGAGTATTCAACAAAATATTATAGATAATAATAAAGAAAATAGTTTTGAAAATAACCAAATTGCAAGAAAAAATATTATATTCTTCTCCGACAACTGTGCTGGGCAACAGAAAAACCGTTTTATGATGGCGGCCTACATGTATGCGGTACAACATTTTGATTTCTTGGAGAGCATAACTCACAAATACCTCATTACAGGGCACACTCAGAATGAGGGTGACAATGCACATTCACTGATAGAGCGTCAGATAAAAAGATCAAAACGATCTGGACCGGTATATATTCCAGATCAGTACGTGACACTTATAAGAAGTGCAAAAAAATCGGGTCAGCCTTATAAAGTGGATGAATTGTGCCACAAAGATATTTTTGACGTAAAACAGTTGGCTTCTGACTTTGGATTACATTCTTTTCCAAAAAATGCTAATGGCGAAACAGTAAAAATATCTGAAGTGAAAGTAATCAAGGTCATGAAGGATTCTCCAGGGACATTATTATATAAAACTAGTTACCAACAAGAAGAGTTTCAAATTATGACTATAAACCGAAGAAAGAAAAACAACAATAATGTACAATTAAAAAATGTTTATACTCGTAAGGTTGGCATTGCAGAAAAAAAGAAGAGTGGATTATTGGCATTATTTAAAAGAAAATTTAAGCCGATACCATCCAGTTACCTGCCATTTTTTGAGGCACTATAACTGTAACAATTTATAAAATAATAAATACGATTTGAAAATTGTCTTTATTTCGTTTTGTAACATTTCACTGAAAAGTAACAAAAAGTTCACAAGAAAAGTGACACAATTCAAATTATGGGTAGAAAAAGAATTTTTTTGACTTGCTTTTATATTATAATTACTTATTTCTTAGTATAATGTGAAAAATTATTACAGCATGGTTCAACATTTTAAATTTCAAGTTTGTAACACTACGCACTAAAAAATTACAGTATATTTACGTTGTTCAAAAATTTTAAATGGCGTTTTCCAGAAATTTAATTTTTTGACTTGTGTCACTTTTCTTCCGGATGAGCGATGTGACACTCACAGGTAACACGACTCACGAAAACTAATCCTGGTGACAGGTGACAAACCAAACGATTTTTTAAAAAATCTAGGAAAATTTCAATAAGCAGCGGGAAAAATATAATAAGATAACTCGGAATGTATCGCTTATTAACATTTTCGGCAGGCAACAAGCCGCGACTTCGTCTTGGCTTGTACTTACCTACTTCAAATGTTAATAGGTCCTTACATTCCTTGTTACTTAAATAGCTATTCCTGAACGAACTGTAAATTTTTAAGTAATAGCCTCGGAAAAATTGATTCTTGTTCTATTAACCCATCACCTTCCTTACCCTATATATTATTACCTAATTTAAACAAAAAAATACTTATTGACACAGGAAGCTCGAAAACTATTCTAAATCCAAATTTTCTATATGAAAATTTTCCGGACACTATTCATGAATCTCCTTTCGAAATTACGACCAGTCATGGCACTACTCAACACCAGTACGTAGCCGAAGTACCGATACTTGCTTTATTTAACGAAGAAGGTACCCATCAGGTATATCTTTTCGACTTTAACCCTTCATTTATAGGCCTTATCGGATCAGATTTATTATCCCGTTTACCAGCTAATATAGACTACAAGTGGCAACATATTCAAACAGAAAAGCAGCCGTTCCCTTTTTCTATAACCAAAGAAGAAAGACAAAAACGTAATTTTTGTAATTTTATAAAGTCTCAAACTCAAGACACAATACGACAGGTACACATTTAACCCCGAACCGAAAAATTTGTTAGACTTCCAGCAGTTGGAAATAACGGAACCAAAATTGCCCCTAGAATTAAATTTACGAAAGATTTAATAATGCCCTCGGCAATTGTTAAACTTAAAAATAATAATTTTATGACTTCTATCATTAACATGTCCAGTGAACCACAGACACTGACCAACCCTTTTATCTTGACGATTTCGACAATTTCGAACAGGACCACGTACAAATCAATCACCATAACATTAATCAAACGACAATTAAACAGAAACTTTTAGAAAATCTTAATAATAATCTCAGACTAGACCACCTTAACACGGAAGAAAAATCCTTACTTACAAATTTGTGTCACGAATATAAAGATATTTTCTATCATCCTGAAATCCCTCTTTCCTCAACTAACTTAACTAAACATCATATCCGCACTAAAACGGATCAACCAATATTCACAAAAACTTATAGATACCCTCATATTCACCGAGAAGAAGTTCGGACCCAAATTAATAAAAAATAAGACGAAAAAATTATTGAACCATCCGAAAGTCCGTACAACTTGAGTTGTACTCAAGAAATTAGACGCATCCGGTAAGCGAAAATTTTGAATAGTAGTCGATTACCACAAGTTAAATGAACACACAATAGAAGACAACTTCCCCTTACCTACTATAGAAACTGTATTAGACCACCTAGGTAGATCCAACTATTTTACTACCCTCGATCTAGCGAGCGGATTTTATCAAATTGAAATTGAACCCCAAGACAGAGAGAAAACTGCTTTTTCTACGGAAAAAGGCCATTTTCAATTTTGCCGAATGGCAATGGGTTTAAAAAACAGTTCAGCTGCGTTTTAGCGAATGATCAATGCAGCCCTTACAGGACTCACCCCGACGCAATACATGGTATATTTAGACGATAATCTTCTCAACTTCTTTACAGGAGCACTTTCAAAGACTCAAAAATATTTTTCAAAAATGTCGCGATACCAACCTAAAGATACAATTAGATAAATCTGAGTTCCTTCAGAAATCAGTAAAGTACTTAGGTCATGTGATAACCCCGCAAGGAATTAAACCTGACCCAGCCAAAATTGAAGCGATACAAAAATTTCCTTTACCAAAAACGAGAACCGAAATAAAGTCATTTTTGGCTTACTAGGTTACTATAGGAAGTTTATCAGAGACTTCGCTAAACTTACAAAACTTTTGACCATATGTTTAAAGAAAGATAACAAGATTATTCACAACCAAAATTTTATAGATTCCTTTGAGCATCTAAAAACCATCCTTACAAATCAACCGATTCTAGCATATCCAAATTTTAATCAACAATTTAAATTGACCACGGACGCTTCCAAATTTGCCCTCGGAGCCGTCCTATCCCAAAATTCGAAACCCATTTGTTTCGCATCACGAACACTTAATGAAACCGAACAACGCTACTCCACAATTGAAAGGGAGCTTTTAGCTATTGTTTGGGCAACGAAAAATTTTAGACCCTACCTTTTCGAAACCAAATTTACTCTATATACCGATCACCGACCACTAGTTTGGCTTAGGAACCTAAAAGAACCCAATTCAAAATTAACAAGATGGGCTCTTAAATTAGAAAAGATCAACTTCGATATTAAATATTTGCCAGGAAAAAGTAATAAAGTTGCTGATGCACTCTTTCGTGTACAAATTTACACTCTAACCGTAAATGACGACATCATGAACGACATTGACAATATTCTACAAGATGCAAATAGAATAACTACCCCAAATCCGAATTTCAACCCGACCAACATGAGTATTGCTCCAGAAAGACCTGATTCGCCCGATTTTGACGACTTCAATGTACCAATATTTAACCCACCATCGAATAATCCTTCAATTTCTCAAAATATTATCGAGAACGATGAAAACTCCTTGAATGACACAATTCACACACAATTAGAATCAACTCCTACTATAGACATATGTGAAAAACCGCTACAGTGTTTCCCTAGACAAATTGAATTTATTGAAGCAACCTTACCTAGACAAATTAAATTGACAACTTTTGATAACAATAAGCATTTAAGTGTTTTCCTTAACCAGTCTAATAAAAATTCTAAATTCCACGAAAAACGCACTATTACTGTTATTTTTGGACCGACAAATTATATCAAGAATTTTCACAATATCTTATCTCAATTTCCAACGAAAATTCCATCGCTGTATGACTCAAATCACTTATGTTATTGACCTAGAAGCACGAAGCGAAATTATACAATCGTGGCATAAAAGAAAGGTACGAACATCTTCTAAGAAAATATTATTGGAGATCCATGCAGAAGGACATTGAGCGATTTATAAACAATTGCAATATATGTAAACAACAGAAATACAACAGACACCCTCTTAAACAACCGTTACAAATGACTCCTACGTATAGTCGACCTTTTTATATTCTTCATATGGACATCTTCCAAATTGGTCGAATGCAGGCTTTCACTGCCGTTGTCCATAATGATAGGTTCTTCCGGGTTCTGCCGTGGTCGTCGATTTAAACTTGACGTTTCGCTGCTCATGCTGTCAGCTTCTTCAGAAGTTTTCTAAAGACTGATGTTGGTGCCTTTTGCTCCTGGTTATATACCGAAGAGTCATTACGTCCAACCGTAAG